>OY757928.1:1471336-1586336 GCA_963585895.1 Sepioteuthis lessoniana
CCACAAATCTGGATTATAAACTTCCTCAAAATCTACAAAATATCACATTAAGTCATAAACATTATCCAAAAAACCATGAAAACCTGGAGAGTGGAGCTGACTGCGAGAGGAAGAAGCTTAGTTGAAGAAAAGATCCAAAGAGATATTTTCCAAGGAGATGCACTATCACCCTTACTATTCATAATAGTCATGATGCCACTTAACCACATACTCAGAAAATGCACTGCGGGATACAAACTTTTCAGATCGCAAGAGAAGATCAATTACCTAATGTACATGGATGACATTAAACTATTTGCAAAAAATGAAAAAGAACTGGAAACTCTCATACACGCCGTTAGAATATACAGTCAGGACAGAGGAATGGAATTTAGCATTGAAAAATTTCCCATGTTCGTCATGAAAAGTGGCAAACAACATATAACTGATGGAATGGAACTACCAAATCAGGACAAAATTAGAACGCTCAGAGAAAAGGAAACCTACAAATATTTGGGTATCTTGGAGACTGATACCATCAAACAAGTGGAAATGAAAGACAAAATTCAAAAAGAATATCTCAGGAGAACGAGAAAACTAATTGATACGAAAATCTCCAGCAGAAACCTTATCAAAGGAATAAATACTAGGGCTGTGACCTTCGTTAGATATTCGGGACCCTTTTTCAAGAGGACAAGAGATAAACTTAAACAAATGGATCAAAGAACAAGAAAACTAATGACCATGCATAAGGCATTACATCCAAGAGACGACATTGACAGACTATATGTATCTCGAAAAGAGGGAGGAAGAGGACTTGCCAGCATCGAAGACAGCGTTGACGCATTCATACAACGGCTCGAAGACTACATAGAAAAATACGAACGAGGACTGATTACAGCCATCAGAAACGATACTGACAACACGATAGACGATAGAATAAAAACTACTACGAAAAAGAAATGGGAAAAAACAACTCTATTGCCGCTTTAAACGACTAATAAACAACATCTCTCACCAGAAAACCTAGGCCTGGCTAAGAAAAAGAAACCTTAAGAGAGAAACAGAAACTCTCCTAATAGCAGCACAGGACAACACCATAAGAACCAATCATATTAAAGCGAGAATAGATAAGACTCAACAAAATAGCAAATGTAGGCTATGCAGTGACGGAGACGAAACTATCAATCACACAATAAGCGAATGCAGCAAATTAGCACAGAAGGGGGATAAGACGAGACACGACTGGGTAGGCAAGGTGATCTACTGGGAAATGTAAAAGAAATATAAATTTATCCACACTAACAACTGGTATGTACACAACCCAGCGCTTGTCCTAGAAAATGAGACATAAACTCCTATGGGACTTTGACAGGCACACGGATCACCTAATCTCGGCCAGAAGATCAGACCTTATAAGAATCAACAAAAAAAAAAAAACAGAATTTGCAAAATTGTCGACTTTGCTGTCCCAGCTGACCACAGAATAAAACTAAAAGAATATGAAAAGAAGGATAAGTACCTCGACCTTGCCAAAGAATTGAAAAGGCAGTGAAACGGGAATGTGATGACAGTACCAATTGTGATTGGGGCTTTTGGTGCAATAATTAAAAGATTATTAAAAGGCCTGGAGGACTTGGAAGTTTGCGGACAGGTAGAGACTATCCAAATGACAGCATTACTGAAAACGGCCAGATCCTGAGAAGAGTCTTGCTGTCACTTAAACTCCAGTAAAAAAAACATCAGCATACACTGATGTGAAAAACTCTAAACGAGTAAATAATAATAATAATAATAATGATAATTTTGTGACTAGCCTTAGAGTTTTTGGTCACAACTGTAACAGGTCTGCAGATAATAAATAACAGCTGGGTCTGTGATAGCCATAATACACAACTCAAGATAAAAATGACAAATCGAAACACAACTCAACGTGGGCCACATGCAACAGGTGCTTTCTTGATAGCCACTATGAGACACCCAGTCAGTACTCCGCATTTCTTTTTTCAGGTATACGAACCATGACCTAAGCAACCACACAAGTTCGAGACACCAACAAAGAAAATTTACAATTAAAGACCACAAACTTGCACTTCACTATTGTTTTAGGAGAAACCCTACACAAATAAACCATAGGAAATGAATGTTAGTTGAAGCTTGGTGCTTTTCATTGTCTTCATTTTTATTGTTATTTCCACAACATTTTGGCCGATATGTCCTCAGTACGTTCGATATTCCATGTAGGTTTGACAAACACATGAAAATGGTCGAAGGATTATATCGGCTGAAACGTTGTGGAAAAAACGATAAAGATAAAGACAATACTCAGAAAACCCTTAATGATAAAAAAAAGGAAATGAATGATAGAAATCTGGGAAGAATGCGCAAGATTTCCGATAAGAGCCAAAGACTCGCTAACCATGTTTGGATGATAATAAAGAAAAGCGGGTTTTCTGAGCTTGAATTAATAAAAATACATCAACAAATAAATAAGGAAGCAAGTCAACAAAAAATCGACAAATTAATGCTGAAAAACAAGAAAACATAGGTTCTAGCTGGTCTTCTTGCCTTTGCTCGTCCGGGTGAAGGGATCCACCGGAGTATATCGCTTATGATTTCATAGATTAAGTATTTTGTTCTTTAGTAAAATATAACAAAAAAGATTATAGACTTTCTACTGTAATGAGGTAGTAATATGCAATTGGGGCATTGGTTTAGGTTATTTACTCAAATGGTCTATCAACCCTTGATTGTTATTTAATGACAAATTCTATTTATACATTTATTAGTTACATTATTTAGTTTTACAGTATATTCATATATTAATGCTTATTTAATACCAAATCCCGTTTATATGTATAGAGGATTTGTAAACGAATAGTTTACAGGTGTCATTATTTAGTTTAATGGAATATCAATCCATTATTATCATTTAATGCCAATCCTGTTTATATATATATATACATTATTTTTAAGCAAATAGTTTGTAGTCACATTAGATTGTTTAATGTTATAACAAATATATTAATGATTATTTAATACCAAATCCTGTTTATATAGAGAGAGGATTTGTAATCGATGTAGTTTGTAGTTCACATCCTTTAGATAAATGGTATATCAATCCTTGATTTTTATTTAATACCAAATCCTGTTTATTCATACACATGATCTGCAAAGAGATATTTTCTATTTATGATTATTAAGTGCAAATCAATATATTAATTTTTTTTTTTATTAACAAAACCTTTTTATACATATATATGATTTATCAGCGAATAGTTTGGCGTTAATATTATTTAATTTATGGTATATCAACCCTTGATTTTTATTTAATGTGAAATCCTGTCGATACACATAAATGAATTGTAAGCAATTAGTTTGTTGGTAATATTATTTCATTTCATGGTTTATCAATATATCTACATATACATGATTTATAAACGAATAGATTTTAGGTAACATTATCTAGTTAAATGGACAACAGGTGCTTTCTTCGTAGCCACTATGGGACACCCAGTCAGTACTCCGCGAATGTTGGCATTTTTTTTTTCAGGTTTATGAACCACGAACTAAGCAACCACACAAATTCGAAATTGAAGCTTGATGATTTTCATCATTAAGGGTTTTTGGGACTATTATCTTCATTTTTATTGTTATTTCCACAAAATTTTATCCGATATGTCCTCAATATATTTGAAGTTCCATGTAGGTTCCCCAGTTTGACAAACACCTGAAAATGGTAGAAGGACATATCGGCCGAAACGTTGTGGAAATAACCATAACGATGAAGACAATACTGAGAAAACCCTTAATGATAAAAAAGGAAATGGATGAAAGAAATCTGGGAAGAATGCGCTAGATTTCCGATAACAGCCGAAGACTCGCTAATCAAGTTTGGACGATGATAAAGAAAAGCGGGTTTTCTGAGTGAGAAATAGAAGAAAACCACCAATAAATAAATAAGGAAGCAAGTCAACACGACCATAATACAAAAATGAACAAATTAATGCTGAAAACCAAGAACCCACTAACCGAACTAAAATAATGATAATCGAAACACATCACACACACACACAACCCATATAGAATAAAGACTAACACAAGAAGTAAAAAATGAATATGGAGATTACAAAGAGAAGAATTACCAAATAGATAGATAGATAGATTGATAGATAGATCGTCATCATGCCGTGTCACCAGCACGGATCTCCCTGACCTTCTCTCGCGGCCAGTCTCAATCGTTCATTGCTCCCGGTAGGCTATATACAGACTATATTCTTTATCGGAACAGAGCTGTTGTACATAGGTTCTAGCAGTTCTTCTTTATTTAGTCATACAAGATTTTCATATATTAATGCTTATTTAATACTAAATTCCGTTTATATGTATAGAGGATTTGTAAGCGAATAGTTTACAGGTGTCATTATTTAGTTTAATGGAATATCAATCTATTATTATTATTTAATGCCAATACTGTTTATATATATATATATATATATATATATATATATATATATACATTATTTTTAAGCAAATAGTTTGTAGTCACATTATATAGTTTAATGTTATAACAAATATATTAATGCTTATTTAATACCAAATCACGTTTATATATAGAGAGGATTTGTAAGCGAATAGTTGACAGGTGTGACTATTTAGATAAATGGTATAACAATCTTTGATTTTTATTTAATACCAAATCCTGTTTATCCATAGACATAATCTGCAAAGAAATATCAGAAATAACCTTTTACCATGCATGGGTAATTATAATCGGTTTTAATTTCTGTCCCCCTAAGAAGAAGTACAATAAATATCAAATGTCTGTGTCATCTTTTGTTTAGATATCTCTCTATTAATCACTATATCAACATCCACATTTAAATCCTTCATTTTAAAATGCCATGTTGTCTGAATCAAAATTGTAAAACATTAAAAGTGGAAAAGTTTGATACGAGACATTTGATACTTAAAAACTGTCAAAACATAATGAAAAAATCATTTTTTGTAGTGTCAAACAAATCTCCAGATCAAATTCTTCATCATTTTGTTTTTCTGTCTTTTCTTTTGTAAATATTAAAAAAGATAAATTTTCCTTTTAATCTAACTGAATATTTCCATTCACGTTGTTAAAGAGACAATCACTGACCAATAAGAAACAAGTGACGGAAAAAACGAAAACTATAAATATAAGATATGCCAACGCTAAATTATAATTTCTCATTGCATCGACGAAAGATTTCTTTCCAAAAAGTAAGTATTTTCTTTTGAAAATAGTTCAATTTGTATATAGTGTTTGTTTATGTATTTTGTTTGTTTGTTTTTTTTTCTTGGTTTTTATTTATCTTCGACACAAGTGATCAACATTTTAGTCCTCTCCACTTAAAACACAGACCTAACATAATTTTTATTTTTATTTCTATTAATAATGCCAGATATTATGCTTAGATAAACATCTTATCATTGTGCTTACGTATATTGTAAAAGTTTTAGTATTGTTTAAAGTTTCATGAATGTTGTGTAACACAGACACACACACACGCAAACACACAGAGTACACACACACACACACACATGGAAATATTTTCAACTCAAACATTTTTCATCTCATATAACGAAGTAACTGTAAAACGGCAATTACAATCCATCTTTCCTAATTAAATATAACAATATCCTTATAAATGACTGTTACAATTCAATCACCAACAGGATCATGAGTCATATAGTTAGTATATAAAGTTAGCGACCATAGTCGAGGGTGACCCGAAGGCTCCCTTTTCGATAGCTACTACACCAAGGTGTAGGGGAGGGCGCTACTCCATTCCCAGGATTGCTCCACTTTACCCTTGAACCGTACCTTATAATGCTGAGTGTTAAGCAAGGTGGTATCAAGTACCATATGACTCGACCTGGGATTGAACCCAGGTCTCCCGGGCCATTGGCGAACACTCTAACCGTTGGGCCAATGTCCCGGTATATGAGTCATATAGTATATATCAATAAATAGGAAGAACTTATTTCTCTTCTTTATTTTATCTTGTGCTGAACGTAACTGAAATCGGTAAAATTTTTATCACTTTACAATTGTTTCTTTTATGATTTATGTACTAATTTCTGCTTGATAGGTTAAATAAGAATAGGTCATGTCTATTGCACTATGATAATAATTAGTATTTTTCCTTATGATCTTAAAAAGTACCGATACATATCCTTCTATTACAATCCCTCTATGTTTGTATGTCTGTCTGTCTATATATATATATATATATATATAAATATATATATATATATATATATATATATATATATATATATATATATATATATATATATATATATATATATATATTGCGAGCATTGAATAAATCTCTACAATATGTAGGAACAATTTCTGGGAACTTTCAGTCATTTGAAAAAAGAAAATATTTTTATACATTGTTATACATAAAACATTTGGCGTAAGCGTTACAGTTTCAACAGACTGTAATATCTGCAATGTTGTCTTGGTTACCAAATAAAAATACATCATCCATTATGTGTTTTGTTGAAAAATTACTCATTTTAATTTTCCTTTTTTTTTTTAGGAACTAAAAATGGCTCATTATTCTCTTCTGTTGATTTTTTCCTGTTTCTGTCTATTTCACCCGATTTTTGCCTCCGACAAACGTAAGTAAACGAAAAAAAAATGGATCTTTTCACAAAAAATAATGTAATTAGGATTAGTAGAGTCTTTCTTTTCTTTACATCTTTAGAATAATTGTCTCTATCTTGAATGAATTATGAGATGAAACATTCTTAATTATCATTAAACATTTCTTCTTATATTTATCAAATCTCAGGTCATTCATATTATGACTGTCAAATAAGTCGTGTGGATAAGAAATATATAGGATGTAATAATAGCCAAACAATTCATAAATGATTCCTCGTGACGTATTGGCTAATATGTTGTACTGTAACCTCCAAGGACGCAAGTTCGAACTCTATTCACGTTTGAACGAATATTCTCTTGAGAAAGTTATCAAGGCTATGGGTTTAATAGAATCATTGTTGTTGTTTTTTACAAAGATTGATTTGACATAAAATAACACATGAAAGTTGATATGACATTAAATAAAAATATACAAGCAAAGGATGATGTATCCATACCATGGATTAATGTTTTTAAATTATTTATGCGGGGGAAAAGAAAACAATACCAGAGAAAATGCGTACGTCAATTCAACCAGTGTAAACTCAGAAATTATTATTGTATTGCGATTGCAATTTCAAAACTCTTCATCTTACAATAGGAAGTCAAGAAGTAGATGATATCTTACAGACACTATTACTGATGCAAACTATGCAGATGATCAAGAGCTTCTTAGAAATACACCTGTAAAAGCCGAATCACTGCAAATAGTCGGGAACGGGCAGCAGGAGGCATAAGTTTCTAAGTAATTTAAATAAAAACGTGTATTTCTATTTCAAATATTTGAACCTTATTTCAAGATCATGTACAATATAGATCGAAAATATAGAGAAAGCCTCCTGCGTGATTAGAATTCTTCTCTTTTGTCTTTTAGCGTCTACCTTATCTGGCCAACACATTTACCCATGAAACTATCTACTTATGCTCATTCTACTATAAACATGTTGTCTTCTTCATTTAGTTTCATTCACTCACACAGACACACACATACACACACACACACGTGGTGTGGGGTGATTGATAAAGTTGTCAATGTTGTAATATTTTTTTTAGATTAAGCAAAACAAAATGTTAATGTTTGCCTCGTATTTCTTTAATTTCCTATTATGAATTCCTTTCGCAACATTCAGAATCCTGGCGCGATATGAATATGTGCGATCAACCCCTCGAAAAAGGAAATGGTGGCAAGGATATTACTCGGTAAGAATTCAAATAACTATTCCTGTTCAGTGGTAATAATGGGACATGGATACAAATTGTAATTGTTGTGCTTGGAACGATCCCTAAAAGGTAGGAAAGGGGGCTGAATGTTGCAAAAATCGGAAGACGAGCCGAGACCATTCAATCTATAGCATTGTTGTAATCGGTCTGAATACTGAGAAGATTCCTGGAGACACGAGGAGACGTGATGTCTCTCAGACTCCCGAGAAATACCATCAGAGTTACGTAGACCTTGCTAGTGAACTAAACAAATTTCTGTTGTATCTCAAACTCCACTGAAATACATCCGATGGCAGTTGATGTGAAAAACTACCGACAAGTGAAATAATGCTAATTGATTTAAAACATTTATGTTACCATGCATTTCTGCCTAATAAAAATCCTTTTAAAATAAATCTATTCAACTCTTAGATGGAACCCTAAAAGGTACTAGTGCTCAGAGTAACACTGGACCTGGGATATATATGAATTTTTATATTGATGTATTTGATTCAAAATATAATACTGGAATACTTTTAAAATCAGCGTCAGTCATGTATCTATTCAAGAAAATTGCGTATAAGAAGAGCAACAAGTAAAAAGAAAAAGGCAAATATCAGTTCATACGTCAAGGTATTTTATATTGGGTGACTATAGCAATTCCCGGAAGGGAATATTAAACTGTTAATTATTTTTTGAGATGGATTCGAAATGCAACAAGTTAAGAAATGCAATTCGGTTTTATTAGGATGATGACAAAAACTGCTTGTTCAACTTAATTGCAAAATACCTACAATACTTTTATATATTTTAGTATATTAATACATGAAGTGTGCACAATAATCGAGCATTTATGACTGGTGATCACATTGGTGGGAAACTGACAGTCATAATACACCTTTGATTCTGTGTCTGTATCTTATGTGTGTGGGTGCGTGTAGGTACGTTTTCTTCATAAATAAATATGTAACTCTATTCCAAAATACTTATAATATTTTAACAGGAAAAATACTAGGCTGACGCTGATTCTAAAACAATTTGATTGAAATATTATAAGGTCAATATCAAAGAAACTTGTCCTTTTTCGTTAATATAAAGAGTACTTTCACCTGCAATAGAATTCTTTTTTAAAAACCAATGAATTTATCAATCAATTCTGCTTTAAGCTTATTGTAATCTTAAAATGCACACACACACACACACACACACACACACACACACACACATACAAAAATATATATATATGTATATATATCATAATCATCCTCATCATTATCATGTCGAGCTATCAGCATGGATATCTTTACCCGCTCTCGCCACCCCCTCCCTATCGCCCATTGCTTCCGGCAGTTCTTCTGGGCTACATCCCGTATTGGCAGGAAAGAAATCATAATTTCTTCTGTTATATTTCAAGTCGCTTTATGAAATTTAAGAAAATCTAATGGAACCAGTAAAATTTCCCGGTGAAATTTATTTTTAAATTAGTATTTACTTTTATTTAATCAACTGATCAAACTTTTTCGTTTATTCAATATTTCCTATAAATTAATTTTGACAAATATTTTTAATTATTTTTCTGATATTTTCAGATATTATTACGACCCAATTCTGAAAATATGTAAGGAGTTTCAATATTCTGGCTCTGGTGGAAATCAGAATAATTTTGATGATTTAGAAAAGTGTCAATTAAAATGCGTAAGCAGGTGTTTGCGTAAACCAGAAACAGGCCCTTGCAAAGCAGGTATAATCCGATACTATTTCAACGCTACAGAGGGACAATGTAAAAAGTTTATCTATGGTGGCTGCAAAGGAAATGGAAATAATTTCGTAAATGAAGACACCTGTAAAGACAAATGTATAAAGTTTTGTTGGCTTAAACCTGAAACAGGAATTAGTAAGGCATCCATAAAGCGATTCTATTACAACCCTACCAGTAAAAAATGTGAGGAATTTATTTACGGTGGCGTCGGTGGAAATGA
Source organism: Sepioteuthis lessoniana (assembly GCA_963585895.1). Lineage (NCBI taxonomy): Eukaryota > Metazoa > Mollusca > Cephalopoda > Myopsida > Loliginidae > Sepioteuthis > Sepioteuthis lessoniana. The sequence continues at coordinate 1,481,186 of OY757928.1, forward strand.
AAATAACTTCAAAGATAAGACCATTTGTATGGAAGAATGTGGACCCATATGTTTGCTTCCAAAAAAAAAAGGCCTGTGTCTAGGATCATTCCCAAGATACTATTACAACTCTAAAACTGGAAAATGTGAAAAGTTCGAATATGGTGGTTGCCAGGCAAACCTGAATAATTTCAAGGATATAAAGGCATGCCAGGAAAGATGTGTTAAAAAATAGGAACAGTAACTGAAAATAGTTTTAAATAAAGTCTACAGCCCGTATATATATATATATATATATATATATATATATATATTTGCGTGAGTGTGTGTGTGTGTCTGTCTGTCAGGAAGCAGATTCAAATTTGAATAAAATGTATTTACTTTTATTAATAAATGAATATATAACTTCAAAATATTTCTCCTTCCTTATTTTTTTCTCTTTCACACCAAATTCAAATTTACGAAAATCAATAACAATTGAAAAAAATAGTTGTAATAAACTTTGACGATTTTGTCATTTTAAAAGTTAAAAATTGTGGCAATTACAGAAGTTCAAGTAATCATGAAAACAACAGTATTAAGTCAAGTAATTTCCTTTTCTGACGTTTTGGCGCTTTCAATTCACTCTGGTCAGTTTTTCAAATGTTTTACGTCTAATCTCTAATTGAAATATTAGTAATGCTAACGATTCCAACAGATCAACCCGAAATATTATTTTATTAAATCAAAAGACAAAAATTCTTTATATTGACGTTGCTATGAATGATGATGACAATGAATTTTTATTCTTCACATAACTTTTACTGCAGGATATTTTATAATTATTCTATTTCATTATTACTTATTGTTGATGATATCAGATTAAACCCAATTCATAAAACTTTCTTATTATATATATATAGAATAAACATTGTATATAGAGAAGTAGGTGCTATCTCAGTTTTCCTTGGTGCCTTGAAGCACCTGTCTCGTGAATAATCAGAGAATTTCCGTGAGAAGGAAGATTCATGAAGAGGTTCCTCACATGGTGCAAACTCACTGATAAAAGATGAGACTCGCTTAGTAGAGGCTGGACCTGTAGCTAGAGAGTAATGTCAAAAATATGTTGGTTCTTGCAGCGCTGCCTCTTTTGGTTCACCTCGACCCTACCTCTGTCTCATCTAGTCAACGGAGACTTAAAATACGATGAATGCATCCGCTGAAGAGCAGAAAGAGAAAAACTTGGGACTCGAATGTCCTTTGTACGATAACCCTTCGCTAGAAAATATTCTGTGAAAAAAATTATAATCCATCTCTTCTCCCCAAAAATAAGGATAAATAATTGGACAAAGGAGATTCTTCTGCCTTGGTATAACAATCAATCTAAGAGAAAGCAAATACTACAAACATATATATACATAACCATTCTCATTCATATTATTACTTCACTCTGACATTTATATGTCGTTGAAACCTTTTCGAAGTACAAAAGAATAATGACAAGAATCGTCTACGTGTAGATAGTGTAAACTTTGTATCCCCAGATACAAAATTCACTTGCAGAAAGTTTGATATGGAAGAATATGTGAGGAAGTAAAGTAAAGGTTATTAAGGAAGTCTTACTATATATATATTTTTTTTTCATGAAGAAAAAACCACAAACCGGTCACATTAGGATTATAAATTTATTTCCATCCTGTTACGCGTTTTTGAAAAATTCAAAGACACGAAAAAAATTTAACAGGACTTCTTCAGATCCTATGGATAAAATGAATCAGAATAGACACAGGAAAGAAAGTGAGAGGGGATAGAAGAGGGGTGAAGAGTTATCTCCTCATTTAGCCCACTTCCGTTTTTTTATTTTATTGTCGGTTAGAATTATAGTAAATTTATTTTTAAGAAAAATTTTTAATTTTTATTTTAATTTTTAAATTCTAATTACATTTTGACTTAAACTACAGATTTAATATTAAAATAGATTTTTAACTTTATTCAATAACTTTACGTAATGATACAGTAATAATTATATTAAATTAAAATCAAGATTTAATTAAATTAAAAAAAATTTTTAAATCAAAACTATTTAGAACTTATTAATCAGTTACACTTTTAATGATTAGTACGGATATATGATATGTTTTTTCACATTTTCTATCTAACATTTTATTTTATTTATTCATTTACATTAATTCTCAGTTTAATTCTATGTTTGTTTCTTTTTAATTTTTTAAGTTAATTATCTATAGTTTAAATTTGGCCCTATGAATACACCTAGCTATTAATTCACTTCTCTTATTTAATAATTTTTCTGGCTCTGGATAAAACAAAATGAGCATTTTTTTTCTTCTAAACACAGATTGCATCTACTATCGAAAGATTTTGGAGTATTTGATCTTTTTCATATGGACCATGGAATCTCAGGGGTTAAACCTTTATTTTTCAAACCCCAAAAATGCTTAGATAGAACAGTTTGATGTTTTAGATGTTCATGGGAGAAATAATATTTGTGATTGCCGTATCTAATTTTCCATTTCGTGGACGATATCCCAATATAAGTTTTCCTATCATTTATATCCTCTTTTGGGTAAATAATTCCTTGATATACTACATTATCTAAATTACATAATCCATTCATAGGACAATCATTTCGAATGTAATTCTAAAACTCGAAATGATTGTCCTAGGAATGGATTATGTAATTTTTTTAGATTGGGTTGTGGTTCATTTTAATTCCCGGATTTGGGTCTCTGAATGTCATGTTGGTGTTAATTGTCCGTGACAACCTTTGACCTCTGTGGATTTTTTTTTATTGTTCACAAAAGTGTACACTGGGTGTTTATGCTTATATGTGTTTCTATCGATGTATGTGTATATATTTTCGGAATATTTTTCTTTATTACTTTTCTCTCCCTAAATACTCTATGAGAGTTGATATGCCATAAAATCCAACCAACCACTAACCTTCTTCCCTGGCTGTCCCTGTCTGTTTCTATGGGTCAATGTGTGTAAAGTTAAGTTCGGATCGGGTTTGTTTTATGGCATATCAACCATTGTTGATTATTTAATATCAAATCTTGTTTATAGATATATATTTAATATATGATTTATAAACACATTTTGTTGATGCAAACAGTTAAATGGTCAAACAGTTCTATTTCTAACTATTCAATTATGCATAAATCAAAATTAAATAGTTACAGGTATTGCTGTTTTTAACTAACAATTCAATTGAACATCAGTCATTTGTTTACACACAGTTAAGTTATCTAACAGTTCTATTTCAAACAACTCAGTTTATCGTTAGTCATTTATTTTCACAGATTAAATCTCAATCAATTCTGTCTGACCCGTAGAAAAGAACCAATTAGATGCTACCACTCCAGACCAGAGTGGACGGAAGAGCGATGGCAATGATGAGGTACTCCGCATTCCCCAAATCTCCAGCATAATTCGAGCCTTACCATAAGTTTGTTTAATGTCATATAATATGCAATATTAGCTAGACAGTATTAAATGTTCGAATATTTGTGAAATCTTTTGGTGAACAATTTGTAATTTTTTTTAAATGAAGAATCTCTCTAATCGGCTAAGTTATTTCCAGGTAAACTATTCTGAAATATGTAAGATTTGTTTAAATTTAATGCGCTAAAATCAGTAATATTCACCGATCTTCTCAATTGGTTTCCGTCCTTCTTTTCACTGCAGAGTCATCAGAAGCTTTTATCTATTAAAATGATCAGCCTTAATAGAAATAATCTAAAAATAGGACTATAGATATAAACTATAAAGACGATACAGGAAAACCTGAAACTAGTTCCGGTTTTAAGCCCGGAAGCAAAATATAAAATAGGCGGATAACGGACTTTAACTAAGTTAAAACTTAGGATTACATATACACCACTTTTTTATTTGTGACCGTCTGTTCATGTACAACTACATAGCTGTTCGTAGTCACATCTGTGTCAGGTGTGCAGATCATAAACAACCCCTGGGTCTAGTATAGCAACAATATACCAACCATGATTAAAATGTCCAATCACTATACCACACAACGTGGGACCCAAGCAACAGGCTTTGGTGTCATGATCGGCAGGTGCTCTCTTGATAGTCAACATGATAGATTCTATCATCATCCTGCTAATGTTGGCTGTTCTTTTTTCAGGTACATGAATTATGAGGCAAGAAACCACAACGATCTGAGACATAAACGCAAAACATGGACTAGGGAAGATAATCAACTTACACTACACTGCTATTTTAGGAGAAACCCTTCACAAAGAAGATACAGGAAAAGAATGATTGAGATCTGGCTTGCCAATCAAGTTAGTACAATAATAAAGAAAGGTTGGTTTTCTGAACTTGAAATACTAGAAATATATTAAAAAAACACATGAACAAAATCATAATACAGTACCAGACACATCAAGTCGTGTAAAAAAAAAATCCAACAAAAATGAACTGCTACCTTCGGAAAAAAAAACACACTACCAAACAATACGCAACCAAGCAAACATGAAGAAACACTATCACAAGAAAAAAAGATGAATCTAGGAAATGTACAGAGAATCATGAATAGGGAAAAAACTACACTACCATTATTAAAAGACATAGAATGGAAAACACCTAAGATAGAAACGAATAAAATAAATCACATACTACCTTACATACCCACGAATAATATAACCGAGTTAAATAAACTATTTTATGAAGGTGCGAAATTAGTTTGTGAGAAAATTGGGATCCCCTCAAAAAACACAAAGAATCAGTCAAAACCAGGATGGGAACTTCGACTGAAAATGAAAATAAAAAACCTACGAAAACAAGCCAGACTCATAAAAAAAAGAGGCGCTGAAAAAAGCGGGAAAAAAAGCCAGGCCATGATGGAATCCATGGGTTCTGGTTCAAGAAATTCACCTCTATTCACAGAAGACTAGCACTAGAAATGAACTGATGCCTACAAGGCGCTCACGTATCTGACTATATGACCAAAGGAAAGACTACATTGATCCAAAAGGACCCAATGAAAGGAACTACTCCAAACAATCACAGAACAATAACTTGCCTACCAACGATGTGAAAAACTCTAACAGCACAAATAAGGGACAAGATATACTACTCGCTAACAAGCCGCGGATTGATCCTTGACGAACAGAAAGGATTCTGCAAAGGGTCCAGAGGCACAGCTGAATTACTTTACATAGATCAACACATCCTAAATGAGAGCAAGACAATAATGAAAAATCTAGCTATGGCCTGGATTGACCACAAAAAGGCATATTATATGGTTCCACAAACCTGGATAATAAACTGCATCAAAATGTACAAATATCACATTAAGTAATAAACTTTATCCAAAAAACCATTGAAAACCTGGAAAGTGGAGTTGACAGCGCGAGGAAGAAGCTAAGCTAAAGCAAAAATCCAAAGAGGTATTTTCCAAGGAGATGCACTATCACCCTTACTATTCATAATAGCCATGATGCCACTTAACCACATACTCAGAAAATGCACAGCCGGATAAAAACTTAGCAGATCACAAGAGATCAATCACCTAATGTACATGGATAACATTAAACCATTTGCAAAAAAATGAAAAAGAACTGGAAACTCTCATGCACTCTGTTAGAGTATACAGTCGGGGCATAGGAATCAAATTTAGCCTAGGAAAATGTGCCATGCTAGTCATGAAAAGTGGCAAACGACATATAACTGACGGAATGGAACTACCAAATCAGGACAAAATTAGAACGCTCGGAGAAAAGGAAACGTACAAATACTTGGGTATCTTGGAGGCTGACACCATCAAACAAGTGGAAATGAAAGACAAAATTCAAAAAGAATATCTCAGGAGAACGAGAAAACTACTTGAGACTAAAATATCCAGCAGAAACCGTATCAAAGGAATAAATACTAGGGCTGTGCCTCTCGTTAGATATTCGGGACCCTTTCTCAAGTGGACGTGACATGAACTTAAACAAATGGATCAAAGAACAAGAAAACTAATGACCATGCTTAAGGCATAAAATCCCAGAGACGACGTTGACAGACTACATGTATCTAGAAAGGAGGGAGGAATAGAACTTGCTAAGATCGAAGACAGCGTTGACATACCGATACAAAGGCTCGAAGACGACATAGAAAAACACTAACGAGGACTGATTACAGCCATCAGAAACGATACTGACAAGACGATAGATGATATAATAACAATAACAAGGAAATAAAAATGGGGAAAACAACTCTATTGCCGCTTTAAATGATTAATAAACAACATCTCACATCAGAAAACCTGGACCTGGCTAAGAAAAGGAAACCTTAAGAGAGAAACAGAATCTATCCTAATAGCAGCACAGGACAACGCCATAAGAACCAATCATATCAATGCGAGAATAGATAAGACTCAACAAAATAGCAAATGTAGGCTATGCAGTGACGGAGACGAAACGATCAATCACATAATAAGCGAATGCAGCAAATTAGCACAGAAGGAGTATAAGACGAGACACGACTGGGTAGGCAAGGTGATCTACTGAGAAATGTAAAAGAAACATAAATTTATCCACACTAACAACTGGTATGTACACAACCCAGCGCTTGTCCAAGAAAATGAGACATAAACTCCTACGGGACTTTGACATACACACGGATCACCCTAATCTCGGCCAGAAGACCAGACCTTATAAAAAATAAACAAAAATAAAGACAATTTTCAAAATTGTCGACTTTGCTGTCCCAGCTGACCACAGAATAAAACTAAAAGAATATGAAAAGAAGGATAAGTACCTCGACCTTGCCAAAGAATTGAAAAAGGAGTGAAACGTGAATGTGACGACAGTACCAATTGTGATTGGGGCTTTTGGTACAATAATTAAAAGATTATTATAAGGCCTGGAGGACTTGGAAGTTGGCGGACAGGTAGAGACTATCCAAATGACAGCATTACTGAAAACGGCCAGAATCCTGAGAAGAGTCCTGGAGACTTGAGGAGACTTGCTGTCACTTAAACTCCAGTAAAAAACCATCAGCATACACTGATGTGAAAAACTCTAAACGAGTAAATAATAATAATAATAATGATAATTTTGTGACTAGCCTTAGAGTTTTTGGTCACAACTGTAACAGGTCTGCAGATAATAAATAACAGCTGGGTCTGTGATAGCCATAATACACAACCCAAGATAAAAATGACAAATCGAAACACAACTCAACGTTGGCCTCATGCAGCAGGTGCTTTCTTGGTAGCCACTATGGGACACCCAGTCAGTACTCCGCGAATGTTGGCATTTCTTTTTTTCAGGTTTATGAACCACGAACTAAGCAACCACACAAATTCGAAATTGAAGCTTGATGATTTTCATCATTAAGGGTTTTTGGGACTATTATCTTCATTTTTATTGTTATTTCCACAAAATTTTGGCCGATATGTCCTCAATATATTTGAAGTTCCATGTAGGTTCCCCAGTTTGACAAACACCTGAAAATGGTCGAAGGACATATCGGCCGAAACGTTGTGGAAATAACCATAACGATGAAGACAATACTGAGAAAACCCTTAATGCTAAAAAAGGAAATGGATGAAAGAAATCTGGGAAGAATGCGCTAGATTTCCGATAACAGCCGAAGACTCGCTAATCAAGTTTGGACGATGATAAAGAAATGCTGGTTTTCTGAGTTAGAAATAGGAGAAAAATACCAATAAATAAATAAGGAAGCAAGTCAACACGACCCTAATAAAAAAAATCGACAAATTAATGCTGAAAACCATGAACCCACTAACCGAACTAAAATAATGATAATCGAAACACAACACACCCACACACACACACAACCCATATAGAATAAAGACTAACACAAGAAGTAAAAAATGAATATGAAGATTACAAAGAGAAGAATTACCAAATAGATAGATAGATAGATAGATAGATAGATAGATAGATAGATAGATAGATCATCATGCCGTGTCGCCAGCACGGATCTCCCTGACCTTCTCTCGCGGCCAGTCTCAATCGTTCATTGCTCCCGGTAGGCTATATACAGACTATATTCTTTATCGGAACAGAGCTGTTGTACATAGGTTCTAGCTGGTCGTCTTGTCTTGCTCGTCCATGTGAAGGGATCCACAGGAGTATATCGCTTATGATTTCATAGATTAAGTATTTTGTTCTTTAGTAAAATATAACAAAAAAGATTATAGACTTTCTACAGTAATGAGGTAGTAATATGTAATTGGGGCATTGGTTTAGGTTATTAACTCAAATGGTCTATCAACCCTTGATTGTTATTAAATGACAAATTCTATTTATACATATACATGATTTGTAAGCGAATAGTTTATTAGTTACATTATTTAGTTATACAGTATATTCATATATTAATGCTTATTTAATACCAAATCCCGTTTATTTATATATAGGATTTGTAAGCGAATAGTTGACAGGTGTCACTATTTAGATAAATGGTATAACAATCTTTAATACCAAATCCTGTTTATATAGAGAGAGGATTTGTAATCGATGTAGTTTGTAGTTCTCATCGTTTAGATAAATGGTATCTTTGATTTTTATTTAATACCAAATCCTGTTTATCCATAGACATAATCTGCAAAGAAATATCAGAAATAACCTTTTACCATGCATGGGTAATTATAATCCGTTTTAATTTCTGTCCCCCTAAGAAGAAGTACAATAAATATCAAATGTCTGTGTCATCTTTTGTTTAGATATCTCTCTATTAATCACTATATCAACATCCACATTTAAATCCTTCATTTTAAAATGCCATGTTGTCTGAATCAAAATTGTAAAACATTAAAAGTGGAAAAGTTTGACTCTTAAAAACTGTCAAAACAAAAGGACAAAATTATTTTTTGTAGTGTCAAACAAATCTCCAGATCAACTTCTTCATCATTTTGTTTTTCTGTCTTTACTTTTGTAAATATTAAAAAAGATAAATTTTCCTTTTAATCTAACTGGATATTTACATTCACGTTGTTAAAGAGACAATCACTGACCAATAAGAAACAAGTGACGGAAAAAACGAAAACTATAAATATAAGATATGCCAATGCTAAATTATAAACTTTCATTGCATCGGCGAAAGATTTCTTTCCAAAAAGTAAGTATTTTCTTTTGAAAATAGTTCAATTTATATATAGTGTTTGTTTATGTATTTTGTTTGTTTTTTTTGGGGGGGGGGTATTTAACTTCGACACAAGTGATCAACATTTTAGTCCTCTCCACTTAAAACACAGGACTAACACAACTTTATTTTTATTTCTAGTAATAATGCATGTTATTATGCTTGGATAAACTTTTTATCATTGTGCTTACGTGTATTGTAAAAAGTTTATGTATTGTATAAAGTTTCATGAATGTTGTGTAACACACTTACACACACACACAAATACACACATTGAAAAAATTTTGAAACAAACATTTTTCGTCTCATATGACGCAGTAACTGTAAAACGGCAATTATGATCCATCTTTCCAAATTAAAAGTACCACTAACGGCTGTTCCAATTCGATCCCCAACAGGATCATGAGTCATATAGTATATATCAATAAATAGGAAGAACTTATTTCTCTTCTTTATTTTATTTTGTGCTGAACGTAACTGAAATCGGTAGATTTTTTATCACTTTACAATTGTTTCTTTTAGGATTTATGTACTAATTTCTGTTTGATAGGTTAAATAAGAATGGGTCATGTCTATTGCACTATGATAATAATTAGTATTTTCCCTTGCGATCTTAAAAAGTACCGATACATATCCTTCTATTACAATCCCTCTATGTCTGTATGTCTGTCTGTATATATATATATGTATATATATACAGAGAGAGAGAGAGAAAGATAAATGTATATATATATATATATAATATATATATATATATATATATATATATATATATATATATATATATATATTGCGAGCATTGAATAGAACTCTACAATATGTAGGAACAATTTCTGAGAACTTTCAGTCAATTGAAAAAAGAAAATATTTTTAATACATTATTATACATAAAACATTTGGCGTAAGCGTTACAGTTTCAACAGACTGTAATATCTGCAATGTTGTCTTGGTTACCAAATAAAAATACATCATCCATTATGTGTTTTGTTGAAAAATAACTCATTTTTATTTTCCTTTTTTTTTAGGAACTAAAAATGGCTTATTCTCTTCTGTTGATTTTTTCCTGTTTCTGTCTATTTCACCCGATTTTTGCCTCCGACAAACGTAAGTAAACGAAAAAAAAATGGATCTTTTCACATATTTATCAAATCTCAGGTCATTCATATTATGACTGTCAAATAAGTCGTGTGGATAAGAAATATATAGGATGTAATAATAGCCAAACAATTCATAAGTGATTCCTCGTGAGGTATTGGCTAATATGTTGGACTGTGACCTCCAAGGACGCAAGTTCAAACTCTATTCACGTTTGAACGAATATTCTCTTGAGAAAGTTATCAAGGCTATGGGTTTAATAGAATTATTGTTGTTTTTTTATATGGATTGATTTGACATAAAATAACACATGAAAGTTGATATGTCATTAAATAAAAATATACAAGCAAAGGATGATGTATCCATGTGTAAATGTTTTTATGTTATTTATGTGGGAAAAGAAAACAATACCAGAGAGAATGCGTACGTCAATTTAAACAGTGTAAACTTAGAAATTATTATTGTATTGTGATTGCAATTTCAAAACTCTTTTCATCTTCAAATAGGAAGATCACAAATAGCGTAAAATTAACAGTCAGTGTTTCATTCTGAAATACCTTCTAAAGAATGAAGTATAAGGAAATGTAATGGTACACATCTTAGATTATGCCACACAGTATATAACCAACCCACAATTGTGAAATGGACAAAAACATATGGTTTTCCCAAAGGAACGGTTGTTACTATAATGATGCTCTACAAAGATAATGGTCATGGTTCATTTAGTTCTTCTTTTGGAAGGTAATGGTTTGATCACCTGATAATTACACTGATTTCTTTGACATTTTATCACGGCAATCTTGCGATGAGATACATTGGCCCAATTTCTATTCATTATCTACCAAGATTATATACTACGAACGTTACTTAATCAAATAAAGGAATCTGGTTTCACACTAAAAAGTCAAGAAGTAGATGATATCTTACAGACACTATTACTGATGCAAACTATGCAGATGATCAAGAGCTTCTTAGAAATACACCTGTTAAAGCCGAATCACTGCAAAATAGTCGGGAACAGGCAGCAGGAGGCATAAGTTTCTAAGTAATTTGAATAAAAACGTGTATTTCTATTTCAAATATTTGAACCTTATTTCAAGATCATGTACAATATAGATCGAAAATATAGAGAAAGCCTCCTGCGTGATTAGAATTCTTGTCTTTTGTCTTTTAGCGTCTACCTTATCTGGCCAACACATTTACCCATGAAACTATCTGCTTATGTTCATTCTACTATAAACGCGCGTGTGTGTGTGTGTGTGTGTGTGTGTGTGTGTGTGTGATAAAATCGTCTTAATGTTGTAATCTTATTTTTTTTTTAGATAAAGCAAAACAAAATGTTAATGTTTGCCTCTTCTTTCTTTGATTTCATATTATGAATTCCTATCACAACATTCAGACCCATGGATCGATGCGAATATGTGCGATCAACCCCCCGAAAAAGGAAATGGTGCCAAGGATATTACTCGGTAAAAATTCAAATAACTATTCCTGTTCAGTGATAATAATGTGACAGTGATAGAAATTGTAATTGTTGTGCTTAGAACGATCCCTAAATGCTAGGTAAGGGGGCTAGAAATTGTAAAAATCGGAAGACGAGCCGAGACCATTCAATCTATAGCATTGTTGTTATCGGTCTGAATACTGAGAAGATTTCTGGAGACATGAGAAAACTTGATGTCTCTCAGACTCCCGAGAAATATCATCAGAGTTACGTAGACCTTGCTAGTGAACTAAACAAATTTCTGTTGTATCTCAAACTCCGCGGAAATGCCTCCGATGGTAGTTGATGTGAAAAACTACCGACAAGTGAAATAATAATTGTTTTAAAACATTTATGTTACCATGCATTTCTACCTAATAAAATCCTTTTCAAACAAATCTAACTCGTAGATGGGACCCTAAAAGGTACTAGTTCTCAGGGTAACACTGGACCTGGGATATATATGAATTTTTATATTGATGTATTTGATTCAAAATATATTACTGGAATACTTTTAAAATCAGCGTCAGTCATGTATCTATTCAAGAAAATTGCGGATAAGAAGAGCAACAAGTAAAAAGAAAAAGGCAAATATCAGTTCATACGCCAAGGTATTTTATATTGGGTGACTATAGCAATTCCCGGAAGGGAATATTAAACTGCTTATTATTTTTTTAGATGGATTAGAAATTTAATAAGTTAAGAAATGCAATTTGGTTTAATAAGGATGACTAGAACTTCGAGTTTAACTTAATTCCAAAATACCTACAATACTTTTATATATTTTAGTCTATTAATACATGAAGTGTGGACAATAATCGAGCATTTATGACTGGTGATCATATTGGTGAGAAACTGACAGTCATAATGCACCTTTGATTCTGTGTCTCTAACTTATGTGTGTGGTTGCGTGTAGGTACGTTTTGTTCATGAATATGTAACTTAATCAATAAATTTGGAAGTTAATTTCAAAATCCCTAAAATATTTTTAACAGTTAAAAGAAAATAGATACTTGTTTCAGGCTGATTCTAAAAGAATTCGTTCGATATATTATGAGATCAAAGAAACTTGTCCTTTTTATTTAATACAAATTATTTTCATGAGACTTTTCATCTGCAATTAATGAATTCTACTTTAAGTTCATTGTAATGTTAAAATTCAAAAGGCTATATATATATATATATATATAATTCCTCTTCCACGAAAGGGGTTTTGCAAAAAACCAACGTTATATATCAATTCAAATGTCCTTTAGGAGATTGTATCTCTGATAATAATAATATATATGTTTTTTTTAACCTCAACTACCCTATCGAGGAGACTTACAATGCTCCTCTCTGATACAAGTTCAATAGCTCAGCATTTAAAAAAACATTCACGCCCAATAACAGAATTACGAAAAATTCTCACCGACAACACAACAATATTAGAACACCAAAACAACAAACAAAAACTACTGATTGTGGAAGCACTACATATTAGAAACGTGCAACCGACCCTTAACAGAATTAATTTTCAAACAAGTGCTAATGTACTTAAAGGTCTTTAGCTACTGACACTATTTATAGAAAAACTTTTTAAAGCAAACGCTACACACTCCAATGGTTAAGACGCTCTTACATAGTAGTAATGCAAAAACCAAAGTTACATCACTTTCGTAAAAGATCCTCCCCTGATGATGGCCCAAAGTCGGAGAGAAAGTACTTGGGATATAAACAATTATGGAAAATACATCAATCAATTCCCGCCGAATACGATAAAAGCAATAAGGCAATATGAACGGATCAAGAAGAAAATATGTAGACAAAAAAAATGTCTATTATTTTCAACGAAATTTGTATTGATGAAAAAATGCCGCCAAATGTATATATATATATATATATATATATATATATATATATATATATTCTCTTTAAAAATAATAATAATCGGTCACATTAAGATAATAAATTTATTTCCATCCACTTAAAACACTGACATAAATCAATGCCCTAAAAAATTAACAGGACTTCTTCAGATCAAACAATGAATACCAATATATATATATATATATATATATATATATGGAAAATGTCCATGTCGATGCATACACATAAACATATATATGTATACATATATATTCATATATATTTACATCTATATGTGTATTAATACACATACGTATGTATGCATTTATTTAAACCATATATATATATATATATATATATATATATATATATATATATATATATATATGCCAAGTCTGCTGGGACTGTATGATACAGTGAATGCTCCTCTGCGGAGTATTCAGATCCCCCCTCCTCCAACAGGTATCCTAGATATGACATTAAACAATCTCATAGTGAGGTTTCAGTGATACTGCGACTTTCAGGAATGCGAAAAACCCTTCATTGCCATTGCTCCCAGGTCCACTCTGGCCCTGATAGTAGCACCTGATATGGCCCTATCTATAGGTTAAATAGAATTAAACTGCGTACTTATGCTAAACTGAATAGCTTGAAATAGAAATGCTTTTGACCATTAAATACCTGTACTTGCATTTAAACTGAGTACTTATGCTAAACTGAATTATTTGAAATGGAACTGTTTTTGATATTGAAACTGTACTTACGCTAAATTGAATTGTTTATTATAGAACTTTTTTGACATTTAACTGTATGTTAAAAAAATCTATACTTATACTCAACTGAATAAGAACTGTTTCACCTAACTGAATAGCTTGAAATAGAAATGTTTTTGACAATTGAAATTTGTACTCATGCTAAACCGAATTATTTGAAATACAACTGATTATTTGTTTAAAAATGGATTTGGCATTAAACAACCAACAAAGCTTGATATGCCATAAAACCCAACCAACCAACACACACACACCCACACACACACACACACACATATATATATATATATATATATATATATATATATACGTTGAAGAGTTGTGATACAACGAAACAGTCTGTCTGTGGATGACTATATATATATATATATATATATATATATATATATAGAACGTACTTTGGTATATTTGTAAATAAAGCGTGTTCAATAACGATGATCAAGCATATATAATTGATGAACACGTAGGTGAGAAACTGATGATTCTGTGTCTTACTTATATATATATATATACACACACGTGTGTGTGTGTGTGTGTGTGTGTGCGTGTGTGTGTGTGTGTGTGTGTGTGTTTGTGTGTGTGTGTGATCCCCGACTGAATTCCTAGAAGACTTTAAAAGGTTTTTTGTGTAATACTTTCCTGAAAAAGATACAATTTTCGAGCAGAATAGAAATCATAATTTCTTCTGTCATATTTCAGGTAATATTTACTTTTATTTAATAAGCTGATCAAACTTTTTCGATAATTCAATATTTCCCATAAATTAATTTTGACAAATATTTTTAATTAATTTTCTGATATTTTCAGATATTACTACGACCAAGTTCTGAAAATATGTAATAAATTTCAATATTCTGGCTCTGGTGGAAATCAGAATAATTTTGATGATTTGGACACATGTGAAAAAAAATGCCAAAACAGGTGTTGGCTTAAACCAGAACCAGGCCCTTGCCTAGCATATATGCCCCGATACTATTACAACGCTACCGAGAGACAATGTAAAAAGTTCATCTATGGTGGCTGCAAAGGAAATGGAAATAATTTCTTACACGAAAACATCTGTAAAATCAAATGTGGTGACACCACTAAAATCAAAAGGATAAATATTTGTTCGCTTAAACCTGAAGAAGGAATTGGTAAGGCATCCATAAAGCGATTCTATTACAACCCTACCACTAAAATCTGTACGGAATTTACTTACGGTGGCATCGGTGGAAATGGAAATAACTTCAAAGATGAGACCATTTGTATGGAAACATGTGGAGACACATGTTTGCTTAAGAAAAATCCAGGCTGGTGTATGGCATTAATCCCAAGATACTATTACAACTCTGAAAATGGAAAATGTGAAGAGTTCATGTATGGTGGCTGCGGGGGAAATCGAAACAATTTCGAGGATATAAAGGCATGCCAGGAAAGATGTGTTAAAAAATAGGAACAACAACTAACAAATTTTTAAATAAAGTTTACTGCCCTTATATATATATATATATATATATATATATATATATATATATATGTGTGTGTGTGTGTGTGTGTGTGTGTGTGTGTGTGTGTGTGAGTGTGTGTCTGTGTCTGTCTGTCTGCCTGTCAGGAAGCTAATTCAAATTAGAATAAAATTTTATGTTGTATTGAAATGTATTTACTTTTCTTAATAAATGAATATATAACTTCAAAATATTTCTTCTTCCATATTTTTTCTCTTTCACACCAAATTCAAATTTACGAAAATCAATAACAATTGAAAAAAATAGTTGTAATAAACTTTGACGATTTTGTCATTTTAAAAGTTAAAAATTGTGGCAATTACAGACGTTCAAGTAATCATGAAAACAACAGTATTAAATCAAGTAATTTCCTTTTCTGACGTTTTGGCGCTTTCAATTCACTCTGGTCAGTTTTTCAAATGTTTTACGTCTAATCTCTAATTGAAATATTAGTAATGCTAACGATTCCAACAGATCAACCCGAAATATTATTTTATTAAATCAAAAGACAAAAATTCTTTATATTGACGTTGCTATGAATGATGATGACAATGAATTTTTATACTTCACATAACTTTTACTGCAGGATATTTTATAATTATTCTATTTCATTATTACTTATTGTTGATGATATCAGATTAAACCCAATTTATAAAACTTTATTATTAATTTGTATATAGAAAAAACCTTATCTTTAGAGAAGTATGTGCTATCTACGTTTTCCTTGGAACCTTGGAGCAAATCTCTTGTGAATAATCAGAGAAGAATTTCCGTGCAAACGAAGGTGCATGAAGAGGTTCCTCACATGGTGCAAACTCACTGGTAAAAGATGAGGCTCACTTAGTTGAGGCTAGACCTGTAGCTACAGATTAATGTCAAAAATATATTGGTTCTGTTGTAACATTGTGGTTCTTGCCTTTTTGGTCCTCCTCGACCCTACCTCTGTCTCGTTATGTCAGCGGAGACTTAAAATACGATGAATGCATCCGCTGAAGAGCAGAAAGAGAAAAACTTGGGACTCGAATGTCATTTGTACGATAACCCTTCGCTAGACAATATTCTGTGAAAAAAATTATAATCCATCTCTTCTCCCCAAAAATAAGGATAAATAATTGGACAAAGGAGATTCTTCTGCCTTGGTATAACAATCAATCTAAGAGAAAGCAAATACTACAAACATATATATACATAACCATTCTCATTCATATTATTACTTCACTCTGACATTTATATGTCGTTGAAACCTTTTCGAAGTACAAAAGAATAATGACAAGATTCGTCTACGTGTAGATAGTGTAAACTTTGTATCCCCAGATACAAAATTCACTTGCAGAAAGTTTGATATGGAAGAATATGTGAGGAACTAAAGTAAAGGTTATTAATGAAGTCTTACTATATATATAAGTGTGTGTGTGTGTGTGTGTGTGTGTATTATTTAGTCCAGTTAAACCGGAGTCGGGAATAATTCCGTCAGGACAAAAAAATTATTCAACGATGAACATTTAAATTTTCCTGGTAAAGAGCTCAATGTAACAGAGCAATAATTCCTTTAAGAAAAACAAAAACCTGTCACATTAGGATTATAAATGTATTTCCCTCCTGTTATGGGTTATATGTTATGTTATATATATATATATATATATATATATATATATATATATATATATATATATATAAGTTTTAAATTAGATATAATCTTTTTCTTTCGTAAAAACGAAAATAGTTTTGCCAGAAATGTAAATTCTTTATTCTTTGAGTTTGGTTTATAGCAAAAATTATTTTATCTCGTAAAAATATTTGACAAATTCTTTAGCAAACCACCTGGAATTTCCAGAATAGGTTTACAATAAATATACTTTTTTTGTAAAAACGAATTTTTTTTCAGGAATGTAAACCCTTTATTCTTAGAGTTTGGTTTATAACAAAAATTATTTTTATCACACAAAAATATTTCTTTTGGGGCTATTCAAATTGCTGGCAGATTATCACAATGTTCAAAGCATGAACAGATATCTGCCGACCAATTTTTGGTCACTGAGAACTTCAAATCATCTGAAATTTCCAGCGAATGTATGATAAATACGGAGACAAATTTTTTAACCAAAAATGTTTACAAATGGTCTAAATTATTTTATGAAAGTCGAGATATTTTCCAAAATGAAGAAAAAAAAGCAGTCATATTTCCAAGGGCAAATATGCGTCATTATATTGCAAATTTAACTTATCTATTCAGTGACTGTCATATATATATATACATATATATACATATCCAACCAGCGTTCGAATACAATGGGTGTGGTTTATTAGCGTATGGAATATATGTGGAATTTTATATAAATCCATGGGAGTGCTCGATGTATGGCAATTTTTGTATATTCCCAATTATATTTCTAAAATAAAACTCACATACAGAGCGTATACAATGCATTTAGAAGAAAACTCAAACCTGGTTAATTCGTCATCATAAATTTATTTCGGCTAACATTACCATTTGGCTCTTCGTCTCATCAGTTGACACGTTTAATTTGAGGTTGAAAAACAACAAATATGGATTAAAGTCTATATATATGTAATAAAAAAGGAAGAAAAAACTAAATAAATTTAAATTCTCCAGCGGAAATCAATAAAGTATTTGAAAAAATAAGATGCTTTTTTAATTATTCCACGTTCCCAACAGGACCTGTTATTTTTTTCTCCCGGGTTGAACCTTTTTTATGCGCTAATGTGATCTTTCGTAGCTTATTTTGTTTCGGGAGTAGCTTATCGAAGACGGATCTTATCTTTCTGGCAAACATCGTCTCGGCTGGTGAGACTGCCAGTGGTGTATTGGGATTGGGTTTGATTCTGCATACCTGCATAAATTGCTGCAGTGCCTTGTCCGTCGGGGTACCTGATGCTTTTTTGAGTGCTCGCTTTAACGTATCTACAAAACGTTCAGCCTGGCCGTTTGATTATGGGGGATATTGCGGTGTGATTATGTGCTTTATTTGGAAGATTTCGCAGAACTCCTTGAATTCGACTGATGTGAATTGGCGTTCGTTGTCGCTGACCACACAATCTACTACACCGAACCGTGCAAACAGTTCATGTAGGAACCCAATAGTTGTCCCCCGTTGGAGGTCTTCTGCATCTGAGAACCTCAGGCAATTTAGAGTAACTATCCACTACAATTAGGTAGTAGAAATCTTCCAGGGGACCCGCAAAATCAACATGTATCCTCGACCAAGGTTGTTCTGTTTTTGGCCAAGGTTTGAAAGTAGTGGGGGTGCTTTTGCCGCTAAGGCACAGCCTTTACATTTTTCGATTATATCCGTAATGTCGATATCCATCTTCGGCCTATAAACATAGCTTCTCATGAGACTCTTCATTCTATTTATTCCCGGGTGTCCCGTGAGGATAGCTCTTAAAATTCTGTTTTGCAATTTCTTTGGTATTACGACCCTTTCATTATATAGGAGGACGTTGTCACATAGTGAAAATACTTCTGTTACTTTTTCGTTTTTTGCTGTGATTTTCTGTTTAATATTGGTAATAAAGTCGTCGTTCATTGCTTCGCTTTTTATCTCGAGGAGCGTCACAGGCAGTTCTTTGATGATGTTGGCTATCATGTTTTTAATTTCACAGTCTGTTTGTGAGGCTGCTATTATTGTATCCTCGAAGGGTTCTCTATACCTTGATAGTCCATCTGCGTGGCTAATCTGTTTTGACGGGAGGTATTCGATTTTAAAATTGTAGTTCTGTAAAATTGTTCCCCAAATTGGTAGACCCTTTTTTGATCCGAAAATGGTTATTAGGGGCTTGTGGTCTGTTTGTAGAGTAAAGAATCTGCCATGCAAGTATCAGTGAAATTTTGTCACTGCAAATATTATTCCCAATACCTCCTTTTCAGTCTGGGAATAATGCTTTTCGGCCGGAAGAAGGGTTCTAGATGCGTGGGCTATTGGCTTTTTTGTCCCATCGGGCATTTTCTGTAGGA
This sequence comes from Sepioteuthis lessoniana, assembly GCA_963585895.1. NCBI lineage: Eukaryota > Metazoa > Mollusca > Cephalopoda > Myopsida > Loliginidae > Sepioteuthis > Sepioteuthis lessoniana. Next base: position 1,500,944 of record OY757928.1, read on the forward strand.
TACACGCACCAACCCCATATGAGCTGGCATCGCTTGCGACAATAATCTCCAGTTTTGGGTCATATTGCGGGAGAAAAAGATCAGATGTTAATGCCTTTTTAATTTGGTCAAATGCTGTTTGACATTCGGGCGCCCATCTCCTCTTTTTATCTTTTTTTAGTAGTTCATTTAGCGGGGCGCGGAAATCGTGCAAAAATTTTATGAAACTTTGGTAGTAGTTTGTAAGTCCAAGGAAACTCTGTAATGTCGTAACATTATCAGGGGCCGGCATATCCTTGATAGCTGTAGCCCTTTCGGGGTCGGGACGTCTCTCGTCTTTGTCAATGATATGTCCCAGATATTTGATTTTGTTCATATAGAAATCGCATTTTGCTTCCTTTACCTTGAACCCAAATTCCCGTATTTGTGCGAAAACCTTGTTTAGATGTTCTTTGTGTAGCTCCTTCGTTTTACTACTAATTACAATATCATCAAGATAAGCGAAAGTGAAGTCAAAGCCGCCCAGCATGGTGTCCATCACCTGTTGGAAGGTAACCGGTGCGACTTTTATTCCAAAAACTAGTCTGTCAAATTTGTACAGCCCTCTGTGTGTGTTAATACAGAGGAGTCTAGAGCTATTTTCTTCTACTGGAATCTGGAGGTTGGCCTCGCTTAAGCCAATTTTTGAAAATAATTCCCCGCCATTTGATTTATTAAAAACCTCTTCTGGGCTGGGGGGTGGATAGTGGTAATCCTTGAGTGCAGTGTTCAATCCTCTAGAAAAATCTGCACATACCCGGATTTCCTTAGAATTTTTTCTCATGTATATCGTTGGAGCAGCCCATTCGCTGAATTCCACTTTCGATAATATGTCGATATTCACTGATTGGTCTAGCTCTTTATTTATTTCTTCGGTCGCGGCGAACGGTACGTTTCGCTTCTTTCTAAAAATGGGGTGTGTATTTTCCTTCAGTTCAAATTTTGCCTTAATTTTAGTACATTTACCAAGACCAGCTGAAAATACTTCGGAGAAACTACCTTTTAGTTCCATCTTAATTTTTTTAGCTTCGGCCGTAATGCATTCTACTTTTTGGCAAAACGTATTAATTGGTTAATCCCAGAGATTAAATTTATGAAACCAGTCCGACCCAAACAAATTTTCTGTGTTCTTCAGTACGAAGACTTTTAATTTTTTGGTTATACCATTTAGTGATACTGGGATAATTATTTCAAATTTTATTTTGTCTCCTGTTACCGTTCGCGTCGTCTTGCTTGTCATCTTTATTATTGGCCTATTTAATTTTCTCCAAGTTTGTAAGTTTATTATTGATAAATCAGAGCCAGAGTCTAACTGAAATCTTACCGACATATTTGACTGTTATGTATTTACGAACGACTTTGTCTGACTTGTCCTCGCTTTTTGTATGTCTGACTCTGTTTTTAATTATTTTTCTGTTTCTACACTGTGAGCCCTTATGTCCGAATTTATCACAGTTTTGACATTTCTTGTACGATAGGGACAGTCTTTGGCCCAATGTAATTTTCCACAGCGGTAGCAAGCGCTGGATGGTTATTTTTGGTTGTCACTAGTCTGCCTGTATTGAAAGTTTGCGTAATCATATTTTTTCTCTCTTTTACCGGTGAGTATGATTGGGATCTATGCTTGACTTTCCTTACGTAAGCAACACCAGACTCCTCGATATATTTTGAGTCTTTTCTGACACTCACTATCCTCTGACAGTCTTCAGCCAGTTTTTGAAGTGTGAGATCGGGTCCGTTCTCTAATTTCGACAAAACTCAAGACGTTTTGGAGCTGAATAATTCTGACAGTAATTTAACTATTTCTAAAAAGCCAAGTTCGCAAGTTTGTTTTTTTTTTGTTTTTGTTTTTGTTTTTTGTTTGTTTTTTGTTTTTTGTTTTTTTTTTTTTTTTTTGTTTTTTTTTTTTTTTTTGTTATATATAGTCTACGAACTTGTGTTCTGCGGTTCCTAGCTTTCGTAGAAGTAGCCGGACATTTTTTGCATCAGTCCAATCGGCACAATCGGTAATATGGATATCTTCATATCTTCTGTAATATACCTCAAAGGTCTTATCCTCATCTGGTGCGTAGGAAAAGGTTTTGAGTGCGTTCCACACTGCATTTTGAGTGAAAATAGTAGTACTATCTGTAGGCTGGTTATTACTAAGACTTTTAAAAAGTGCTTCTTGTCGTTTTAACAATTCAAGGAAGAACCGCTATTGCTTTTCCTCGTTTTTTAAGATTCTTTCTTTGTTTTCTTTTTGAAGTTGAAGGAGTTTTTCCTCATTTTTTTGTTGAGACTCCATTTGGAACTTCATCATTTGTGCAAACATTTCTTTAAGGTCTTCCATTTTTTTTCTCTGGAGGAGGAAAGTTTTTTGGGGGGTTTTTCTTCAGTAAATATCCCCAGAAATCGAGAATAATTACTGTGTGTGCGTGTGTGCGTGTGTGTGTGTGTTTTGTACAACACAAAACTGTAAGCGCCGAATTAAATTAAGTGAAGGGAAGAAAGAAAAATATGAAAATCAATTTTTGATTACGTGACAATCTTACTTACAGATATTTCTTTAAAAATATCCGCTATCCGACACACTCCGTCGTTTGTACAATTTGATAACTTGTAGTTGTTTAACAAAAAACCTCTTCGGTTCGTTGTATGCTGGAACTTTGTTGTAGATTCTTTAACAACTTGTAGTTGGGTATCTCTTTGTTGCGATGTATCTTCGCCAGTAAGTTGTACGATTAACCCCTTTTTCTTGTTGGAGAGTCCCTTTTTTCGCTTGAGTTCCTCGTCGCCAGTATGTTGTGGCCTCGGAAAGGGTCACACATGAAAACACAAACACGGATATTAGATAACAGATTATATTACACAAGAAAGATAGAGTTACATAGAAAAGGTAAGAAGTCTCGTACTGTTCAGAAAACACCGATATTGATCTGCCTATATTTCCATTTTGATATAAAATGGTAGGCACAAACCAGATCACGATGACAAAGGTTTGCATCGTCATACAATCCCTTGTTTTGCGTCGTCCAAATCACCATTCTAGCTACAGCTAGGATCGCGAGAAACACCATACGCTTCTCACCCTGAAACGAAAGGAAGAACATTGTCTACGACGTAACCAACGAGCTGTTTGGGTTCGATGCGAGCCGTCCACTCGCCGACGTGATCCCAAAACGGGCGAACTCGCTCGCAGTAGTAGAAGGCGTGCTCAGCTGTTTCTTCCAACCCACTGCCGCAGCGAGCGCAATCGGGCATGTCTTCCAGGCCAGCTTTGTAGTTCAAGCCGAGAAGGGGCAACGCATTCCGCACAAGTCGCCAGGTGAGCGAGAACTCGGAGTCGTTCAAGAAGCTCGATCCTGGTGCCCAATTCCAATGAGAGCGGATCTCCTCCGCCGTCCAGCCGCGCCGCTCGCTAAGAGGATCCGAAGCGGAACCCACCACTAGCTCCTGATATAGTTCTTTCCGAGGCCGTGAAAGGTCACTGGACACAAGGAGATTACGAAGGGCCGATCGGCACTCGCGGACAAACAGTGCTTCGCCCAAAGGCTTACGTCGACCTTCAGCCTTTGGGTCTGACTTTAGGCGAGGAAAAGTCCGACTCGCCTTAAGTCTCCACACTGCGTCCCCGTCAAGGATCGGCCCAAGTATGCAAGTCTTTCAGCAAGCCAGTGGCTCTCCAGATCAGGCATACCTAGACCCCCGTTGCGTGTACGTTGGATACAGACCTGCCTACGGACCATCCGCCTGGCACCTCCCCAGAGCAATCTGGAAAGGGATCGTTGCAGTGCCAACCGACGTGCCTTAGGCAGAGGAAGTACAGCCAATCGGTAAAGGATCAAGGGGAAGACGTACACGGCGCACGCCTCCGCCCTGCCCTTTAAGGATAACCTCCTTGAAAGCCAGATTCCCACCTGAGAATTCACCTTAGCATGTACTTCCGACCAATTTCGCTCCAGTTGGAGGTCGGGCCCGAACCACACACCGAGGATGCGGTCGGGTCCGTCACTCCAGCGGAAGGGCCCTGGAAGGGTATTGCTACCCCTCCAAGCACCGAGCCGCAAACCTTCGCTTTTGTCAAAATTGACGTTGGCTCCTGCGATCCGCTCGTACTCACTAACCGCCTTCTTCACAGCCTTTATATCCAGGCGGCAGGATACAAACACTGTGATATCGGCGAACGTGGAAACCCTTGCCGTAAGAGGGCCACCAAAAGGGACACCGCGCAGGGCCGAATTTGTCGTCCAATCCCTAAGCCTACGGAGCAGGGGCTCCAAAGCTAGGACATAGAGAAGAGGAGACAGGGGGCAGCCCTGCCAGACCGAACGCTCGATCGCGAACACCCTCGAACGCCCTCCGTTCACCTGCACCACTGCCTGAGGGTTGTGGTACATCATGCTAATCTATCTGCAGAATACCGGTTTGAATCCGGCAGTCTCCAAAACAGTCGCCAAAAACCGATGATTAACCCTATCGAAGGCCTTGGACTGATCTAAACTGATCAGCGCGGCCTCGATGCCGTCTTCTATCCCCTCTAGGACCTCGCGAATCAAGTGCAGGTTGTCCTGGATTGATCGTCCCTTCACAGCAAAAGTCTGTTCGCGGCCGATCAGATCGCTAATGACAAGCTGTAAACGATTCGCTAAGACCCGGGCCAAAATCTTTAACTCTGTGTTAAGCAGAGTTATGGGCCTGTAATCATCTAAACCCTCCCAGACATGCCTGCCACCTTTCTTCAGCAATGGGATCACGCCCATGGTAACGCTACCAGGGATGGCTCCCTGGGCGAACCAAAGGTTGAACATATCCGTCAGAATAGGCACAAACATGTGCGACATCCTCAAGTACACTTTGTAGGGCAAACCATCTAGTCCCGGCGACTTGTTGAGGCCGACCTGCTTCAACGCATCACGGACTTCGCATTCAGTAACCACACACTCGCAGCTAGCCGCTTCAACCGCCCCAAGGCGGGGGAAGTCAGCGAGATAGCTACGAAACTCCCGGAGCGGGAGATCAGTGCAGCGGGCAAAGCGATCCCGAAACTGCGCCCGAAAGGTGTCACGTATCTCACGACAGGATCGCAGCAGACGCCCGTCCGGGGTCTTCACAGATGCGATGTACCGATCGGGGAACCTTCGCACTTCTTCTTCACGCGCAGTCGCGTTCGATTTCACCGCTTCGTTGAGAACTCTTTTTAGCCTAGATCTAACTACTGATCCCTTGTAGCGCTCGCTACTCTCACGCTCAAGGTCCCTCCTAGCTAGCTCTACACCTAGGGAGTCCCCAAAGTAAGTCTATCTTCTATAGATTTCGCCTCCGCGGTCCTATCTAGATTGAGCTGTCAACCATACTTGGTGGCGAAATCTCTAATCCTATGATTAAGAGAAGCCCACCACCTATTCCCGGTAACCGCCCCCACTAACGCTCGCCTAATTAGGGATTCCAGCCGGTCCCGGAAGTCCCGTATCCCCAGTAAGGAGGTATTGAACTTCCAGTAGCCGGCTAGACTAGGTTTATTAGCTAACCGCAGACTGATTCTAATGAGTTTATGGTCAGTCCACGCTATCAAGTGGAACGTGGGACAACTAACTAAATCAATGTCAGCTCTTCTCACTAACACTCTGTCCAAGTAGGAGCCTACTTTGGCAGAGGGCGAACTATCTAGCCACGTCCACATCTCCCTCCCTGGGTGATCAAGACGAAACCTGTCGACGAGGCCGTAACGAGTCACGAAGCCGACAAGGCTGCTTTCACACCTTCCCAATCTGCTATCTCCTCGCCCGACCTTATTTATCTTGGGATCAAGGATCGCATTCCAATCACCCATTAAGACTACCCGCTTCGTATCGTCCAGGAACGGCGCCAACCGACGAAAAAAGGAAACCCTCTCCGCAGCGATATTGGACGCATAAACCGCAACCAGACGGAACTTGAAACTTTTCACGGCAACATCGACCACAACCAGCCGGCCCCCGTCACCTGCAAAAACAACGTCAACATCAGCATCAAGGCTGCGTCCAACTAGCAAAGAGACCCCAGCGCTGACGTGGCTGCCGTATGCTGAGAAAACGTTAAAGTCGTTCTCCAGCACCCGACAGTCAGCATCGCAAGTGAAGTGGGTCTCTTGCACTGCAGCAACATCTACGCAGAGGTTCCTATGTTCACCAAGCAAGCGCGCACACTTGCTTGAATCCCTCAGTCCCCTCACATTCAAACTGGCAAGGTTTAAAGCCATCAATCCAACTTACCTTATTCAGTGTCGACTATGGGCCGGAAATCCCCAGGGGTGAGGATGCCAACGGCCTGTCTCAGAGAGCCGGTGCCGAGCTCAGTGTTTACTCGGCCATCCCTAGACACTCCGCCGACATCCAGTGGGAACCGTACTTTTAGTGATCTATAAAAGGAGGGGTGAACTAAGATAGGGACCCTCCCTGCGCAAAAAGGTAAGCATCTTTTCAAGGAAGAGTGCTCCAATTCCGCCAGCTTTACACCCGTGTCGGTCTGGCGGACCGTATCCAAGAACTTCCATACGCCCTTGGTACAGTCACCAGCCGAACGGATGAAAATGGTCACCATGGCTGCACTTTTAAAATTCAGTGAGTTGTTAACTTTTTTTTTATTTATTTTTTCCAGTTGCAGTAACGGTTTTAGCATTTTTTTAATTGATGGTCCGTTACTGCATCTGCATCGATGGTGCAAAATTGTTTCGCGTTTTGTTGTCTTTTTTCTTCTAATTCGGCACTGTTTGCCGCCTTTTTCTGATGTGTGGATGATGTGGTCTGGGGGTCTGTTTGAATGAGAGTCCGTTCAGGAAAAAGTTCAGGGGAAGAGATCGGACTCAGGGATGGTAATGATAGTGTTCTAATGATACTTTGGGGAGATTGTCTTTCAAGAGATTGTGCTCTCCTTACATGCACAATTTGGTGTGGGCGAATGTTTTTCAACTGGGGATGAAATGGGGGTGCTTCAATATGAGGTTGATCTGTTGGTAGGGGAGGTTTTGGTGGTGGTAATGGGGGTTGTAAATATTGTGGGGGTTGTAGGGACTCAGGGGGAACATTTTGAGGAATGCAATATTGAGGAGGGAACATTGGCGGAAGTGGTAGGGGAGGTGGTGGTAAGGGGAGTGGCGGAAAAGGAGCCAGAAGTGGTCCCTGTATTGGAACTTGTTGGGGGAGAGGCTGCTTTTGGGGATATGCGTTTGAAGGGCCTTCTAATGGGTCCTCAGTGCAGGACGGTTCTGCACACACTTTTTTGGCAGCCCCTTCCCCGCTGTCTCTTCTTCTTTTTAAGTTCGTTGACGTTTCCATGTTTTCATGGTCTTCCTTGTTGTTGGGTTTTTTCTTTTTCTTTTTTATCAATGTGGGTGATACTGGGGATACTGGTGTCGTTGCTGTTGTCTTTGCTGTTGTTGGGGTCTGTGGTCCTTTTTTGGTTGCTGTAGTTGAGCTTGGCGTTGTTGATTGTTCTGCTGTTGCTGCTGCTGGTTCAGGAGACTTGGTTTGTTTTTGAGAAGGGGATGCAATTGGACTTTTTCCCCTATGTTTGGGGGAACCCCTCCTTTTCCGGGTCACCTCGGACCAGCCCTCTTGGTCACTTGATTTAGGCTGGGCCTGACTCGGGTCTTGGGCCGCCGCTGTCTTACTGATGGTTGTGGTGTCTGTTTTTGAAGCTGCTGTTGCTGCTGCTGTTGTATTCTCTGGTTTCTCGGGGCAGAACTTCGAGATGTGGCCAATCTGCTTGCAGGTCCAACACCTCGGTCTCCGCCCCTCCACCATCACAATCATCTGCCGGTCCCCGCTGATTAGAGTCTCGGGGATGGCTTTGAAGCTATCCCTCGTCAGGCACAGCCGGAAGGCATAATCCCCGTAGGCTGTCCCGGCCGGGGATCTGAGGAGGTTAAACTCTTCAACTTGACCGTAAGAGCTTAAATAAGCGGCCAAAACCTCCCCAGTAATGCTGGCCGGGACGTTACAAATGGTGACACGGAGCCTACGGGTGCCCCTATACTCCGGCTGTAGCCTGAAGTACTTCGTTGTTATATTGTTGGCTGCTAACTTTGCAGCCTGGTCTTCCGTAAGAAGGAGGACATCCCACGTCGCAAAACTCTTGCGACAGAAGTACTGGCATGGGATGCCCGCCTTCCTCAACAGCTCCTCGAACGTTTCCTTCTTGAGTCCCACCAACCTCTTAGTTTTAAGGTCTGAAACGACCAGCGAGAGGATCCTGAGCGTTAATTTTTCCACTAATTCAGGGATGGGCAGAATTTCGTTTCCTTTGAAGTACTTTGCGTACTTCTCCACCCTATCCCTTTCATAGTCAGCAGGTCTCCTCTGCTGACCCTTCCAAGGCGTGGGGCTCTTTTGGGCCGGCTGTATTGGCCTGTCTTGTGTTGTATCCAGGATTGTCCTTGGAGAATCAGCGCGGGGATCGGCAGCGATGGCCAATTCGCCCCTATTAAACTCTCTTGTGAGGGTTCTTGCATGCGTTCAGTTTTGTCATTATCATTTTTTTTTTTTATGTAGAACCCTCCATGACTGCAGTAGGGCTTGCAGCCAGGAGGGTAAAACTAAGGCCCCCACCTGTTGCAAGGATGGAGGGGGGGTTCTACTGTTCAAAAAATAAAAATTGATATTTTAGACAAAATACAGCACGCCGAAAAGAAAGACTACAAAAAAATTAGAACAAGTAGAAACCCCTGCAGAAATAAAAAGAACACAAAGGACGAAAAAACGTTGTAAAAAATAAAGTCCGACCGCAAGTGACAAACAAGTTAAACGGTAACAAGTGTTTTTTAACAAAACCCGTCACCAAAAGATTTTCCGGTAAGCTTGAAAAAGAAAGAGAAAAAATTAATTTAAGTCCAACAAAAACAAGTCTTACCGAGAAAACAACGTTTTAGCTTTAACCATTTGAATAACAATAATTCCACGTAATAAACAAGCTATAACGGCGTGAATGACGAGGGAGGTTAACCTTCCTTCGCCGATCGTGATCTTTCCTCTGGCAGCGAAATCTCTGTACTAAAAACGGTGAGAAGAGTCCATTATAGTGAGATCGGTAAGGTTCCCACAACAATATAGCAGTATTGACACGACCGCTGCTTGGAAGAATCTACGCTTCATTTTATCGCTCAGGTCTGACTTCAATATAACTGATGGACTATCATTGCTGTCCATGATGAGACATTGCTTCCTAGGTAGGTGAACTTGTCAACTAGTTTGAGAGAGATACCGTTTAGTGTGGAGATGTCGCCTGTTTGATTAAAGCACATATATTCCGTCTTGTTTGCATTGACATGGAGGCTGATACCTACAGCGGAATGTTCCAGACTGTGTAGCAGGGTTTCGGCTTGGGCGGCTGCAATTGCCAGAAGTGCTATATAATCGACGTAGTCGGCGTCAATAATTGTTTTTGCGGGTACACCATGATTTTCATTCTTGCCTTCATCATTTCTTAGCCCGATGCATTCTTCCGACTTTCTAGGTAGACATTGAAATCATCATTTTTTCCTCTAAAATAAAAAATACAAAAAAATAATGTAAAGATTTCATGTTGAAGGTTGCAAAAGGAACTGATCGAATTGTTATATGAAATAATGAAAAGACTTCAAAATTTATTGATTCGGTTGCAATTCAATTATGGTAAATATGAATAAAACCTTTCATCTTGATTGCATGTAAATATTTTTAAAAACTTATTTTGTTTTTGTTTTGTCTTGTTTTTTACTGTATATTCAGTCTCTAATTTTCAAAAAGAAAAGAGGTGTAACTTTTGCTAGACGTAAAATAAACCTATCTCTATGACAAATAAATATTTCATTTGAAAATGATTGTTACTGGAGAAAAAATGTTTTTTCGATGAATAAATCAATTAATATTTTCATATAAATGAATCGGCAAAATTTCAATCTTATCATCGAAATGCAACGAAAACCAGAAAGAAAGAGATTAGTGATGATCAGAAATTAATGCAATTGTTTCTAGTAAAATAAAGATATTATATGCACATACTATAACTGCATTCTTAATGATTTCATTAATGAACTGCATTGTTAATGAGGGAGTAAATGGGGTGTTAGTTATCAAGACTTAATGCAAACGTAATTGATTGAATAGGACTATAACTCTGAAAATGATATTTCAGTTGAAAAGGTGACAATTTTAACAAAGATGCAATAACTAATCATCATAAAAAGAATAAGAAAAAACACATTGGATAATAGAAGCAGACGTTTCATTTGGCTTTATGGCATGTCAACTATGGTAGGTTATTTAATGCTAAATCCTTTTTATACATTTATATTAAATACATATATTTGTAAAAACATAACATTCTTAAACAAGGGTGAGCTCTTTTTTGCACACAATTAAATGGTTTCAAGTATTGCTATATAACAGTCACCATTTAACATCAATCATTTCTTTGCACTCATAGTTTGTTCTATTCGACCCAAAATTAGGAGCCTATATGCTACAACCACTCTGGGTCAGAGTGAACCTTAGAACAATGGCAATCAAGGAGTATTCCACATTCTCCAAATCACCAACGCTGGAGCTTTTCCATCAGATGGTTTAAAGTCATATCCAGGACACTCGTTGGGGTTTTATACCTCTGCAGAAATGCAGTTGGTGTATGTTTGTGTATATAGCGTGATCGTGTGTGTGTGTGTGTGTGTGTGTGTGTGTGTGTGTGTGTGTGTGTGTGTGTGTGTGTGTGTGTGTGTGTAGAGTAATTGTGGGTGTATAGGTGGGTAGGCGTACGAGCGTAACTATTTGATACGATTACTCCAGGAAAAAGAATGGGGTTACAATTTGGAAGATTGTATTGCACCATTCGTTCAAGCATTCGAAATTCTTGATTTTACTTGATCGATTACGAAAATCCATTGAAAATAAAAGTACATTAATGACCAACCATCCAACGTGTACAGACAAACACGCATACCCCCCCACACACGCACACGCAAACTTACACACATATATTTATATTAATGATTTAGTTTGGTATATCTATAAATAATGAGTGCTCAATATCAGGGATATAGCATATACGTGGTGCCTTCAATAAGTTTCCAGACTCTTTTGTACAGGCATTTAAAATTGTCGTAGACTCTTGAAAATTCAGTATATTATTACTATATATCTTATGAGGTGGCTGACCAATTTTTATGATTTCAGCTTCAAATGAACAGCTACAGCAGCAATTGGAATATACCCTACTAAAGCCTGATTGTCACAGCTGGTGAATTTCAAAAATGCAATCTGAACGTGAGGACACTTTAGAAGAACAATATGCAATAAAATTCCGTTTTAAACTTGTAAAAAGTGCCACAGAAACGTATGGAAGGCTTCAGACTGCTTTTCGACCATCTTGCATGAATCGAGCATCAGTTTTTGAGTAGTGTAAGAGATTCAAGGAAGGCAGGGAGTCTGTGAGGGAGGACGAGAGGTGTGAGGGGAGTAAGGAAGTCAATACACCAGAGTTGATTGGCCAAAGGGTTAGGGTTAGGATTACTATGTTGAGGTTTTAAGGGAGTTCAGCAAGAGATTCCTAGGGAAGAGGCCAGCACTCTTCAAATCGGGTCAGTGGCATTTCCACCAGGACAATGCACCAGTCCACAACTCCATCCTAGTCACCGACTATTTGACCAAGATGGGCATCAAGACAGTTGCTCACACTCCCTATAGTCCAGATCTTGCTCCCTGTGACTTTTGGTTATTCCCTAAGCTCAGAGGCTGTCGTTATGAGACAATTGAGGAGATGAAAGAGGCTGTGACGAAGGTCATTGACACGCTCACACAAGATGACTTCCATGGGACCTTCCAGAAGTTGTTGGAACGGTACAACAAGTGCATTGCAGCCAAAGCAGATTAATTCGAAGGAGACTATTTTCATGTGTGTACTATCAATAAAAGTGCCCATACGAAAAAAAGTCTGGAAACTTATTTAATGATCCTCGTATATCTAAGCTACAATAGTGCAGACAGTTTCAACGGCACTGTTGACTCTGTATCTACGCAATCCTAACTTTATATATATATATATATATATATATATATATATATATATATATATGGCTGTGTCAGCATATGCAAACTCACTGCAGCATAGTTTTATATAGTCAAACATATCTGAGTGTCTCAATCTATCTACCTATGCATGTGAATATCTGTATGTCTTAACAGATTTGAATAAGCGTAGACTAAGATCCTCGTCTGCTGTTTTGCACACGACTGACAGCACCGATTAATAACAGGTAGAAGTTTTGAAACCACAGAAAAATTATCTGTGTTATTTGGCACCAGGAAGAAATCTGGTGTTAATTGTCTTAGACAGAGCATTTGTTTTTGTATTTAGAAAGTTTCTTTGATTGTATCAAAAGTCACGCGGCGTTCTTGGCAATAAATGCCATAAGTAAAAAGTTTTAAGAAGACAATGAAATAATTACACTGACTTTTATATAAACAAAAACTAAGTAATGAGAAAATCACCTTTTCTTTTTTTTTTTTTCTATTTTTTCTTTTTTATTTCCTGTGTATTTTCCAAGTTCAAATTAAAATAGTATAAAAGCAAACAGGGTTCAAAGAGTGAGTTGGAATACGGTGTTATACCAAGTGTGCAGGCATTGCCGGTCGAGAAAAGCATCAAATAAAATCCTTTTACTTGAACAGCTACTTTTGGCACCACAGTTAAATAAGTATTTCATCTTTTTAGCGAACGATGCGATTATTGTCTTTTAGGTGAGTGTGTATTTATACACCACACACCTATACACTATACACACATCAACACACACACATAGATACATATATATACACACACATATGGAAGTAAATAATGGAAAAGAATCCGAGAATATGGAGAAAAAAATGAAAAACAAAATAATTTAAAATAAAGAATTTATTGTGAAAGTGAGTGAGTGAGAGATCTGTATATCTATTTATCTGCACACATGTATATGATATGCATACGATATAATTCTGAAACCAAAAATAAAATTGCATCAGTATATATATATTGGTTATATATATATTAGTTATATATATATATATATATATATATATATATATATATATATATATATATATATATATACAGATGCAATTTTTTTTTTTGGTTACATAATTCCAATACCGTTGGTAAGAATAATATATAATAATATCCGTTTTTATCATTCAATATTGATAAACATAAAAAATCTCTGTATCTTGTTATTTTTTGTTTAAAAAAATTAACTTATAATGATTAGATTCGGTGTATTTATTTACGGGTTAAACTGAAGTCATATATATATATATATACATTTATATATAGGTATGCATATATATTAATTTTGAAAGAATATATGAGTGTGTTAATAACTATTTATCACATATATAGCTAAAGATATCAAATGACCATTTGCAAGTGCATATTCGAATTGTAAAAGTTTCTGGTTTTCTGGTTCTTTTATCAAGGACAGAGAGGGGGTAATCACTGACCCAGATTCGAATATCGTTTACTTGAATGCCTTTGCGTGAGTCTTTCATTAGTTGGTGCAAATCTCTGATTATTGTCTCTTTAATTTGCGGTTTCGGCTGCTGACCTCTACCCACTCCTGACCTATACATACTCAGTAATGCATACTAGCAAAACACACACGCATACGAATACACACATACGGAGAGACAAAAATAAAAAGCACAGGTACCCAGACACACGTGAATATCCACGAAAAAACAAAGAAAAAAATAAACAAAAACAGAGAGACAAACGTTTACATAAACACATAGAGCAGAGAAGCACATGCACGGTGACACAGGAACAGCCACACACGTAAACACACAGAATAAAGTGTTTCATATACGCACACACACACACAAATTATAAAGAAGCACAGACACATTAAAAATACAACTACACGATCATGTAGGCAGACAACCTAATATATATATATATATATATATATATATATATATATATATATATATATTAATCATTCAAAAGTTCCAAGCACGTTTGAAAATTGAATTGCCGATGGAAACTTTAACGCACATTATATATATATATATATATATATATATATATATGTATATATATATATATATATATATATATATATATATATATATATATATATATGTGTGTGTGTATAGCGAGAGAAAGAGAGAGAGAGAGAGATAGAGAAAATTTATCAATATTGATAATGTAGTTTGTTATATCTATAAAGCATGCTCAATATCATTGATAGAGTTTTTACTTTTAAGTTAAGATAGGGTAGACATAGATTTGACGGTATTTGTAAACTGCCTATGAGAAACAACTATATATATATATATATATATATATATATATATATATATATATACTAGTATACTCTAGTTAAAAAGAAAACATAAGTTTATAAGTTCTCTGAGAATTTAAATCGTTGAAAAGATTTTAAAAAGTGATAATCCCATTTTGGAGAAAATCTGAATACGTTTGGAAGAAATATTAAAGAATACATTTCTTACTCTATTGTTATATGAGATGCTCTTCCCTCCATGAAAGTAAAACCCGTATAGCCCTTCTACAACACACTACTTAGTGCACCTGCATATATGAACTACATGAATACAAGCACTACACTCAATGCATTCGTTCACTTACTATACTTGTCCAATCGTGCACCGCATAGAATAACACACACTTGAAGCACACTCATACGATAAATGTACACGTTCAAATCCTACACTTGTATAACAAATGCATTTGTACGATCGTGCAAATTCCTTCACACCAACAATTTCACACCCAGCTTCAAACACGCGTACGGAAGGCTTGTTTGACTAAACAAGTATTCATACTCTAATCGTCCATATTTCGCACAACTAATATTAAATGCATAATTCAACTGCAATATATGCACTTTGCATTCTCGTTGAAATGCCATCTTTAAGGGTTAAAATTAACTTAAAAATGTGTAATTTGTGAAAATAATCGCTAAAATATATTCCCACGAATGTTAACGTCTTAATGAGATCAAAACGTTTTTTCATGGAGCCTTAGCCAAAATTTAATCGACTATCTAAAATACTTGTGGTTATAAAAGGCAGTATATTTTATACTTTTTTAAAAAACATAAATCCTCACAATTTTATTAAAATTGTTAAAAGAATATCGGGTAAAGATAAAAAGTCAAGCTACATTTTCAATTTTTCATTTACAGTATCGAGTAAAAGTCTTCGGCCACTAAAAACTATTGTAAAGTTCTATAAATTGATAACTTATAAGTAAATATTTCACTTTTGCGTTTTTACAGATGAAGGATTGGCCTTGTGGGAGTAATTTCCATACCTAATCATTATATTTAGTTGTAGGGGTTCTGAATAAGAAGGAAAGATGCGAGATAAACCCCCAAAAAATGGCAATGCAAAACTTTTCAGCACCCTCATATAAACCAACTGAGATGAAGTCTTTTAAAAACGAAAAATATTTCACGAATAATAAGCAAATAGTTTTCCACAATTGCATCGATTTTTTTTCTTAAATATAGCGAAAATTCTTATACCTAAAATCATGGCGAAAATTTCCCAAGAGATAATGACAAATATAGTGCAAATAGCCGAGAATAGGAACCAAAGATCACTAGCTAAGGATCTCGAAATTTCATGAAGAGGCATCTGAGAATTCCTCTCGAAGTTTCCAAACACTACAAGTGTTTCGAATCCACCGAGATGTGGTTGCTCTCGAAAGTTGCCGTACAGGTTGGAGCGGAAACTAATCAGCCAAAATAAACTGCAAGACAAGTGATAGACGAGTTATCCAATTTGATGTCAATTAAGATATCGAGGCAACATTATTGTTTATAGATTTCTCCAAGCCACTTGATTCCATACACAGAGGAAAGATAGGAAAAATACTTTGAGCATATGACCTTCCCAAAAAAAACTGTTACAGCTATAATGATACTTTATAGAAAAACAAAAGTAAAGGTTCGCTCATCTGATGAAGGCGCAAATGTCTTCGACATTGTTGCTAGAATTCTACAAGGAGATACATAAACGGCATATTTGTTTATAATTCGCCTAGACTACGTAAGAAAATGGTTTTAAGCTAAAAAAAAAAAAAAAAAAAAAGGCAAGAACCTGACGATATCCAAGCAGACGATGCAGTTGTTATAGCGCTTCTTGAAAATACTCCTGCCCAAGGTGCAGCCGGGAGAAGGCATCAGGAGGCACATGAACGCAAATAAAACAGAGTACATGTGTTTTAAATGAGAAGTAGCTATCTCCACTCTAAGAGGCGTACTTCTGGAATTAGTAGACAAGTTCACACATCTCATCAACTGAAAGTGATGTTAACATACGCCTAGCGAAGGCGTGGACTGCTATCAATAGTCTATCGATCATATGGAAGTCTGATCTATCCGTTAAAATAAAACGGGACTTCTTCCAAGCTGTGGCTGTGCCCATACTACTCTATAGCTGCACCACATGAACTCTAACAGAACGCATAAAGAAAATGCTTAATGGGAACTGCACATGAATGCTACGAGCTATATTAAACAAATTCTGTAAGCAACATCACATGAAACAACAACTGTACGGCCACTTACCTCCCATCTCTGAAAGTATTCAAGTAAGACGAACAAGACATGCGGGACACTGCTTGAGAAACAAAGACTAACTTATAAGTCATGTTCTTCTATGAACCCTAACGTACCAGCATTAGCCGATCAAGAAGAATCTATTCACATCAGCTCTGTACTGACATAGGATGTAATTTGGAGGAGCTGCCGAAAACGATGGATGATAGGGACGGATGGAGAGAGAGAGAGAAAATCAAGGAGATCGTGCTCTCAAGGCGACTTGATGATGATGATGATGATGATATCAGTAAGCCTATCTTTCGTAATCATGAAATGGAGAGGAGCCTTGCAACCAGCATTTGAAGGTAAGATTAAGTTGGTTAAACATGTATGAATTATGGGATGTAAATGATTGGAATAAGATCATATTCAGAGATGAAACTAGAATGGTGCTGCATTCTAATAAGCAAGAATTTGTCAGAACGACTGACATTACACGACGAAAACTGAAATTTGGAAGTTAGTGTCTAATGCTTTAGGGATGCATAAAAAGTGTGGATTCAAGAAAGGTTGGTTAAAATTGACAGTATCTTTTACTGTGCCAAATACATCCAGTTGCTGATAAATAATTTGATACCATTCAGACGTTTTACACCAAAATATAATGATTAGGCATGGAAAGGACTCAAACAGGGCCAATGTTACATCTGTTTAAAAAAAAGACAATACGAAACATCCACTTATAAGTTGGCAATGAGTAGAAATTCACAAGAGTTTAAATTGCACAAAACTGTATTGCGTGCTTCGCCCGTTCGACACAACTGCATTTACTGGGGAAAAATAGAATTGACTGGAGTTTAGGAAAGACAGTCTAAGTCATTGCTAGAACCCGATTATACATACATACATACATATGATTTTTTTGTTGTAGGTCCAAACAGAAAGAAATATTTTAAAATGTGTTGCTCCAGGAAGGGATTTGTATTTTTTATGATTTATCTATTTATTCGGTTCTTACATTCTGACATAAGTATATGTTTCCAGCTGGATGCTTTCGTCAGAGAACATATATGGCATAAGGTATGGTTAATGGGGTACTCAGTGAGACTTGAACTCACTCGTGTTTGAAGTTTGAATAGTTTTCAGTCAGTTATGGGTTTTCATAAAGGTCACTCCTCTCTTTTTCTTTGAGTGTATTTATCTTGGTCTCTTTTACCCCTAATTGGTCTTTGATATTTGATATGTTTTTTATCGTTTTACTCAGTTGTGTGTGTGTGTGTGTGTGTGTTGGAGTGGTTTCGAATTTAACTAAGAGTTATTTTTTCTTCTGTGCGTGTGTATGCGTGTTTGCGTCTTGAGATTTCTCTGTATGTGTGGTAGTGTGGTTTGAAATTTACTGGTATCTATTTTTTACTTATCGTTTTCTCTAATAATTTTTTTCGTGTGTGTATATATGCATATATATGTATGTTTGATTCCATTTGTGTGTGTGTATGATTTATGTTTTATTCAACTTTGCCTTAAATTTATCTATAATTTTTTCTTTTATTTGAAGTAAAGTGTAATCGTTAGTTTGGTATATGGGCATTATTTCAAATATACCTTGATTACATTCGTATAGGTGTTTCGATACATTTAGTTTTCTATTTTCTGTTATTTTAATATTGCTCTCATGAAGTGATATTCTAGTATTGAGGGCCTGTTTTTGACCCTACACACACAAATTATTAGAAAAAAATTATTAGTAAAGAAAATTACCAGTAGATTTCAAACCACACTACCTCACACACAAAAGAAAATCTCAAGACGCACACACATACACACACAGAAGACAAAGTAACAGTAAGTGAAATCCGAAACCACTCTAACACGCACACACGCACACACACACAACTAACCAGAGTAAAACGACAAAAATATATCAAATATCAAAGATCAATAAGATGTAAAACAGGCTCTGGACTCCTACGCAAGGACGTACAAGTGTCTAGTCGACTAATAAAAACTTACATTCTTCAGCTCTCTATGAACACTGGATACAACCAAGAATGCTAAGCGATATAGATCGCGAGATTGAGTCAAATGGATCCGTGCAGTCACTACGTCTTCCAGATAATGAATATCGGCTTCACTTTGGCAACTCTAAATCTTAATAAATTCTACACACTTTCGACGAAAAAGAAATCTGTGACAAAAAATTCCAAAAACTTGTGTGAAAGTTAATTTTCTACATAAAATCTTTGTGGCATTATTAAAGGAAAATGTTTTAAGAAAATCCGAGTATAAAAAGTATATGTTTTCAGTGAATAAAAACAGAAATTTTTTTGTTTGAAAACTTATCTACACAGAATAAAACATAAAGACGACGTAATTATAATTTGTATGAGAACATTTTGATTTTGAATATACCATCATCATCATCATGTCGCGCTGGTAGCGCAGATATCCCTGACCCTTTCTCGCCACTCCTCCCTATCGTTCATCGCCCTAGGCAGGTCTTCAGGACAACATCCCGTATCCTCACATAGCTGCTGAATGTATGTTCGTGCTGGTCGTCCTGCTTTTGCACGGCCATGTGTGGGGGTCCATAAGAGTACATCTCTTATGAGTTCGTCCCTGCTTCTCCAGCAGTGTCCTGCATGTCTGGTTCGTCTAACTTGATTCGTTTTCGTGATAGGAGGCAGGTGGCCGTACAGTTAGTGTCTTGTGGGGTGTTGCCGCCAGGACTTGTTCAAGATTGCACGCAGCATTCTTGTGTAATTGCCGTCTAGCTTCTTCTCCAGCCGTTTTTTTAGCGTCCATGTAGTGCACCCATATAGCAGTATCGATGTGGCCGCTGCCTGGAAGAAACTGCGTTTCATTTTATCGGTTAGGTCTGATTTCCATATAATCGATAGCCTATTGATAGCTGTCCATGCTTTCGTTAACCTCGTTTCGATGTCCTTTTCGGTTGATTCGACGCTGCTTCCTAGGTAAGTGAATTTGTCTACTATTTTAAGAGGGGTTCCTTAGAATCATTGAAGGTGTACGGGCAAAAAAACCTACAAGCGACATTAATATTTGTCGACTTTACCAAGGCCTTCGCATCCATTCACAGAGGAAAGATGGAACAAATCCTACTAGCGTACGGCATACCTAAAGAAACCGTAGCAGCAATAACGATTCTCTATAGAAACACCAAAGTAAAAGTACGATCACCAGATGGAGACACAGAATACTTCGACATTGTAGCAGGAGTACTACAAGGGGACACGCTGGCTCCGTACCTCTTTATCATTTGTCTAGACTACGTACTTAGAATATCGATTGACAAAATCAGAAAGAATGCCTTCGAGCAAACGAAGAAAAGAAGCAGAAGGTACCCCGCAAAAACAATTACCGACGCCGACTACGCCGATGACATAGCGATACTGGCAAATACACCCGACCAAGCCGAAACACTACTGCATAGTTTGGAACGAGTAGCCGCAGGCATAGGCCTCTATGTTAATGCACACAAAACGGAATATATGTGCTATAATCAAACGGGGGACATCTCCACTCTAGAAAGAATATACCATAAAATCTGATAATTATCTGATTTTAACAAAATGATCGGTATTATTATTGCAAGGTCATATGCAATAAATAAGTCAAATTTTGCCAAAGGAGTTAAAATAGGAAATACTATTTACAGTTGTATCTTTTCAAGAAAATTAAGAGTGAGGGGTCATTTCCAGTCCCAGAAGATTATCAGCATCACCTTCTTTAATGACCGCTGCACCCGGAACTTTTTCTTCACTGAATAGTCTGTGTGTTTCCACTTTATGGACTCTTTCTCGACTCAGACACGGAGTGGGAAACCTATGTTTAGGCCATTTGTAAGCATATTTTTGCTAAAATATTCTTCTCTGTACACATCACGTATTATTCTGTAAAACTCAAGATTCGCACTTTTAAGCTAACAAAGATTTGACTGCTCAGTCGGCTGAAAGAGTAAAATACGCCGACTGCATCTCTGTAGAGGGGTAAGACCCCACCCCACCCCAATGGGGCCACCTGTGGTCTGTAGGTGACGACCCGTAAGGCGTTAGGACGGGATCCTGGTGGTTGAGCAATTAGTGGTCCGGCGACGGAATGGTCAACGACATGCAACAAACTACTTTGGTCAAAATACTTTTGCTCTGACGGGTGGTCGGATTGACCCAATCGACTAGCCCCCCGTCATGGCCCCCAGCTCTTGGATGTTTCTTTTCTCCCGAATGTACTATTCAATCTGCACTCGCAGAACAATTCCCAATCCTTTAATCTTATAAATGCTTGAAGGCGGGAGCTACGGGTCAATTGTGTTGAGAGCAAAGGAGTTTTGACCACCGTTAAATTGTACAATATTAAAACCAGAAATTGGCTGAGGCTCAAAATTCCTCTTTTGATATGAATATATTGGTAAAGTATCCCTGTCTCAATCAGGCCATATTACCAACTCCGGCATATTACCAACTCAAGTTAGACTCTGTGGTGGGTGGTGAAGCATAGGACCAATGAATGATAAACCTTAAATTGGGCTTTTCTCAAAACAAAACAAAAAAACAAAACTGAAACTTTTCTAAATCAGACTCAGTCACGGAATTCAATGAATTTCCAAAATTCATTGTGCTCAAATCAATGGATGAAACTCCTCTAAACAAATTATCACACTTCCTAAATGAAAAGGTCATAAGTAGCAGAGCAAATCTTAAATCTATCAAAAAAGATCGGGAAGAGAAAACTCTTGGCATAAGTAACTGAAAAGAAACATGCTGACAACTTTCTAAAAATGGAAAGATTTTATAACTATAAATGTATGGCTTACTGTCATGAGAGATCAAACTCTTGCAATGGAGTGATAAGAAGCCAGGAACTGAGCCTAGCAACAGAGGAGGAAATAAAAACATTACAAAAGCAGGGAGTCACAGATCACAGAAGAATCCCAATTAAGAAGAATGATGAGAGCATACTAACACCTGCGTACTCACTTTCAACTCTAGCGCTACCCCAAAAGAAATTAAGATTGGTTTTACAATTGAAAAAGTGGAACTCTATGTAACAGCCCCATTACGATGCTTCAAATGCCAGAAATTTGGACACCACAAGGACATATATAGAAGGCAACAAATCTGTAGCAAATATGGAGAAAATAAACCATCCCATAATGAAAATGAATGCTGTGCGGAAAAGAGATGTTTAAATTGTCATGTGAACCATCCTGCATTCTCTAAAACATGTGGCTTGTATAAAAAGGATAAAGAAATAATGCAAGTCAAATGTATCCTTACCAGATGCGAGAAAGATTGTGGAGTCCGTCTTATATGGGAACACAATCATTTGCTAGTATATCACAAAAGACAAATCGGATCCAACAAACAGAAAGTAAACAAGAAAATAAATACATCGAACTCATTGAAAAATTGGTACAGTTGAGTGCAAGTGAGTGACTAAATTTACAGGAACAACAGAGAAAATCCTACCATGCAACTCGAGAAGAATTAAAAAGACCTGAAACTGACAATGAAGCAAAAACAGAAAATAGACTCGACTTTTCTACAAAGACTATCCCAACAAATAATAACACTCCTAAACCAAAACCTCAAAGATATCCTATCCATCCACCAACATTCGAGGTGAATAACGGAAAAAAATAAACAAAGGGGACCTCCCCCAAAAGGGAATGATCAGCCGATCCGTAAGTCAGAAACTCGGGCCAACTCATTTGCCACAGAAAAAATAATTGAGCCAATCAAAAGACACATTGGCTCCAATAAAATCTAAAAATAGATCCAATATATTGGAAAGAGTGGAGATAGAAGAGCCTAACCCTACAAAGGTAAAAGCTAAGAAATAGAAAAAAATCTCCATATCCCTCGGATTAATATAATATAATCCAAAATGAACAACTCTACACTCGTCCGATGGAAGTGCAGAGGAATTAGAGCAAATTTTGAAGAACTTCTACTACTCCTGAATAAATATAACCCAAAGTAGTATGTCAAGAAACATTCCTCAAAGATATCAACCAACTAAACATAAGAAACTACTAATCATGTAATCACCTACAAAAAGATGGACTCAGGGCTTCTGGAGATGTCTTGATCTTAGTTAGGAAAGATATACCCCAGCACCAGATCAACATAAGTGATTGCTGTCTGGACAACACTACACAAACCAGAAAACATCAATTCCATCTACATTCCTCCACATGATCCATTAAACGACACCAAATTAAACAAATTAATACAACAAATCCCCTAACCCCACATATTACTAAGTACTATTTACCAACCCCTCCGCTCGGGCAGGATATGACACAGGGTCAATTTTTTTAAGCGGAGTTTAACAGGTTTTGAATTCAGAGTTTTCCTTCTCCTAGACTAGTTGCCTCACCAAGGCTGAAGAACCTAGTCCGTCCTACTATTTACCCATAGCTGGAGGGAGAATAAGGGGGTTCATACCTTTCCCAAGGGTATTTGCCCGAAAGTAAACGTAATAGCGCGACTGGAGTACGAACTCGCGTACTACGATTCCGCAGTTCATCGCTTTAACCATTACACCACGAGGACACCCACATATTACTAGGTGACCTTAACAGTCACAGTACTATATGGGGGTTCCTGAAAACCAACACAATGGCAGGGATCTAGAAGAAAATCAATAACAATAACCTTTACATCTTGAATGATAAATCATCAACATATCTCAACCTATCAACCGGCTACTATTCAGCAATTGGTATCACACTATCAGACACTTCAAGTTACATGGACGTCATATGGAAGGTTCATGATGATCTTTGCGGCAGTGACCATTTCCCCATTATACTCGAAACTACTCAACCCATCTATGACAACAGCAGACCTCCTAGTTGGAAGACAAATAAGGCCAACTGACAACAATTTAAAACAGTATGTAATTGAAGACTGGTGCAAGATCCAAACAGCACAGCCCTAATAAAGCACTTTACAGAAACCCTAATTGAAATAGCAAATGAAACCATACCAAAATCCTCAACCTCAACAGACGCAACACACCCTGGTTTAACAATGAGTGCAAAATACCAATCCGACTACGAAATGATGCCCTCCGCAAATTCAAAAAAGAACCCTTAACGAGCAATCTAAACTATTTTAAACTGCTCAGAGCAAAGGCAAAGAAAACCATTAAACAAGCTAAAAAGATCAGTTGTTATGTAAATAAACTTGATTCGTTCATCAAAACAAACAGTCTGGATAATGATCCGCAAATTTTCTTGCAAAAACCAGTCTACTCTTCTCAAAACACCTCATTAAAAATAATACTCAAGTTACCAATTTAAAAGATATTGCCGATGCACTGGCTGAGACCTTCTCAGCAAATTCCTCATCCAAAAACTCCAACACAGAATTTCACAAACACAAAGACAAAAAAGAAAAACAAAAGCTCAATTTTAAATCGGACAACACTGAACAACGGATTATTTTCATTATCGGAACTAAAATAAGCCATCCAAAAATCCCACAACACTGCAGTCTGTCCAGATGAAATACACAACGAATTTCTCAAACAACTAGCCCCAAATCCCTTAGAATACCAACTTACTGCAATAAATGACATTCAGGAAAATAGTAAACACCTAGAATCATGGAAACTCGCTTGCATCATCCCAATACCTAAACCAGGAAATAATAATCTTTACGCATCAAACTATTGTTTAATAGCCTTAACAAGCTGCCTGTGAAAAACTATGAAACGAATGGTCAATTAAAAGGCAAGTTTGCTTCATAGAATCCAATAATCTGTTGACTAACTTCCAATGCGACTCTAGGAGTTGAAGATCAACTGTGGATCATGGGATCAGATTAGAAACGTCCACATAAGAGGCAATTAGGTCTACGGTACAACAGAAGTCCCTACCATCCAATCCGGCTTATGACTGCATTTTCAATCCCAAAACCTTTTTGAGTTGGGAAAAAAGACCATAAAAATATTCGGTCTTCGCATGACTTGTTTTATCAAATTCGAAATAGAAAAGCTTTGAGAAATATTTATTTGTTTTTGGTATTAATACCTAATATGTTTTAGATTGACAACTATTAAATCAGTTGCTTTCCTTTTTCTCTTAGAATGGTGCATTTCGGCAGCCGCTAGAGGGGTCGGAATATCAAGAGTATCGTATATGACACCCATAGCTGTTCTCTCAGGAAACCCGCTATTAGCCTCATCAGTTAGGCGTTTCCTAAGTTGGGTGAGATCTCTTTTATGAGTAAATTGTGGACCCTTTATAATATATAACATGTTTCCAATTCTTTTATCGATCGTTTCCATCTCCCAAAAAGATTTGTTGTCTTTGAAGATTCAGAAAAAGACTTTATCTCCGGGATGATACCGTTTTGGGGGTACGATACATATTCTTCCAGGCTTCGTCTGTTTCGTGAGTAGTTTGTCGTAAACGGACTGTATCCGACGTACGATCAGCTGAAGATTGGGAGGCTGGTGTTTTGTTATTTGGTGTAATCTTATATACTTAAAGAAATTTTTGGGGCCTCTTTCAGTTGGTATAGCCCTAGCTCTTTTCAAAGCTCTCTTCAAAGTATCCACGGAAATCTCTGAATTCTCCAGTAGTAAACAGACTTCCATTATCGAACACTAAGGTGTCCACTACTCCAAATCTGGCGAACAGTTCATGTAGAAATTTTATCATGATAGATCCGGTGTGGGCCATGGATTGAATTTAATAGGAGGTGCGTTGGCTGCGAGCACACAGCTTTTACTGGATTTGACAGCGTTTCCTATATCTTTGTCCATGTTTGGCTAGTGGACATAGCTACGCATCAAACTTTTCATTCTAGTACACCCTGGGTGGCGTTACCAGAGGACGTTCCCTTACTGTATTGCAAAGAGTAGTTTTTAATTCTCCTTCAGATTGAAAGGAGACGATCACTGTATCTTCCAGAGGTTCTTTGTACTTGGTGGGTAGTCTTGACAATCCGTCTGCATGGTTGAATTTTTTCGATGGTAGGCACTCCATTTTAAAGTTGTAGTTTAACAGGATTGTACCCCAACTCTGCAGTTGGCTGAATGCATAGGAAAACCTTTTTTTAACCAAAAATGGTGATTAGTGGCTTGGGGTCCGTTTGTAGAGTGAAGTGTCGACCGCAAATATAGCGGTGGAACTTTGAGACTACGAATATAATCGCAAGAGCCTCTTTTTCGATTTGCGAATAACTTTTTCGGGAATAAGCAAGGCTCTCGGCGCATGAGTTTTTGGTTTTAATATCCCATCAGTCACTTTGTGGAGAATGCATGCCCCTACTCTATATGAGCTAGCGCCTCTATGATTTCCAAGAGAGAAATAAGTCTGTTGTCAGTGTTTTTTTTATTTTTTCAAATGCCTCTTGGCACTCCACTGTCTAATCCAAGGGCTTTTCCTTCTTTAATAGTTCATTTAGTGGGGCACACAAATCCTGCATGTTTTGTATGAATATCTGGTTATAATTTGCTAGTCCAAGGAAAATCTGCAACGAAGCGATGTTATCGGGCGCCGACATGTCTTTATTTGCGGCAGCTCGTTCAGGATCTGGTCTCCTGTTATCCTTGTCAACTATGTGTCATAGGTATTTGATTTTTTTCCATGAAAAAAAAATCACATTTTGTCTCTTTAATTTTGCAACTGTAGTCTTGTTTCTTGGCAAAAAAACTTTGTGGACGTGGTCCTTATGTTTGACTACGCTTTTACTATTCATCAGAATGTCACCTAAATAAGCGACTGAGAAGTCAAGGCCGCTCAGTATAATATCCATCACTTAAAAAAAATGCTGGTGCGACCTTGTTCCCGAACGGTAAACGTTCGAATTTATATAATCTGCAGTGCGTATTTATACACAATAGCTTCAAACTCTCCTCTTCGGCCGGAATTTGCAAATATGCGTCGCTAAGTTTATTTTCAAGAAAAATTTCCCGCCACTTAGCTTCGCAAATATGTCTTCTGGACTAGGAAGAGAGCAATGAGAGTCCTTCAGACCAGAATTTAATCATGAAGAAAAATCAGCGCAAACGTGTTTCTCTTAAGGTTTCTTTTTTTACATAGACCGTTGGTGCGGTCCGTTCGTTGTACTCTAGCTTTGATTGAACTTTAGTTTTTACTGATCTGTCAAGTTTCCCGTTGATTTGTTCTAACGAGACAAAGGGTAAATTTCGTTTCTTTTTGAACACTGGCTGGACATCGACTTGTAGCTCAAATTTTGTCATCATCTTTGTGCACCTTCTTAACCCACTCGAAAAAAATTTTCTGGATAGGTTTCCTTCAGTTGTTTTTTTTTTTTAAGTTTTCAGTTTCGGCATCCAAATTTTCAATTTTTTGGCAGTATGAGTTTTTAGGCAAGTCCCAAAGTTGGAATTATGTCATCCACTCGGTGCCAAATAAATTTTTAGTATTTTTCTGGATTAACAATTTCAATTTAAGAGTATTCCCGTTGAACGTTATATGAATAATCAATGCTCCCTCGAATTTAATTTTCCCAATGTTACTGAATTTGCTATCTCGCTAGATTTTATCATGGTTGACTTACCTAATCTTTTCCCTGTGTGCAAGTTTATTAGTCTCAAATCAGAACCCGAGTCTCGTTGAAATTTCACACTTTTGTTTAACATTTTTACGTTCACGAATTTCCTGGTATTAGCACCGTCTAGTTTGTCCGACTTTGTATTTTTTATGTAACTACTGGTTTTATTTTTATATCGGCAGTGCGAGCTTTTGTGTCCGACTCGATTACATATGAAGCACTTCTTGTTCCGGAAAGTACAATCTTTGTACCAGTGTAGGGCCCCACATCTGGAACATGGATAAGAGGGCAAATTATTTTGCTTTTTCTTTGTTTCATTAATCTTTGTGGGAGACTTTGTTTCTTTTCTGCTTTACGCTTACACACCTATAGCAATATACTGTAGAGTTATATTCGGCTCATTTTCCAATTTGATTTGTATTCTTCGTCTAATTTCGACATCTATTGTTGAAACTAGCTCTTGCACGAATATCAAGCATTTAAAGTTAAATGCACTTAGCTCTGCGAGTCTGAAATCGCTGCAGTATTTGTTTACTACTGACGCAAAAATGATATAATCTTCCCCTTCCTTACTAGTTAGATTAAGACATCACCATCTCTTATGAAAAAGTTTTTGGACTGAAGTTCCATGAGTAATTCCATTGTATCGGCGAATTTCAATTCGCTAGTCTTTCGGGGCAGAATGTAATTTATGAATTTTGTGTGTTCAGTTGTGCCAAGTTTCCTCAGAAGAAAACGAACATTTTTCGAGTCAATCCAAATTGTTAAATCTGAAGTATCTAAGCCTTCATATCCCCAAAAATATTACGTAAAGGTTACGTCTTCTTCAAAAATGGCTTTTTGCGAAAAAGAAATTTCGTTTTCGATAGGACTTCTACGGCTTATCAGTTCTAAAGATTGCTTTTTGAAATTCAAGCTGTCTCTCTTGATTTTCCTTCTAAGTTTGCAGAAGTGATTTTTTCTTTTTTTTTTTTTTTTTTTTCTGTTGAGAGAGAAGTTGCTTTTGCCACTTCTCTTCCATTTTTTCTTGAACCTGCAATTGCTGTGTATTCTGGGACTTTACCAGATCTAATCAAATACTTTTGAAATCCCCCATGGTAAGTGTGTCTTTTAAGAAAGAAGAACCGAAAAATATGCAATTTAACGTAAAGAAGAACATTTTTTTTTGTAATTAAAAGAAAAAACCTTGAATTTTCCTTACCCTAACTAGAAAAAAAATACGAGTGCTGTTGTTCGAGGTGAATAAAACACAAAGCTATTGTCCTAAAAAATAATGTTTCGCGAGAATTTATTTTTCGTTAGAAAAAGAAATTGATTCTCGTAACTTAGAGTCTTGAGTTCCAGATCTGTATACGGTAGTAACACTTTTTTCTTCTTTCGTTTTTCACCCACTGTTAAAATAAATTGACAATTACCACGTAGTTCTTTGTTTGCCTGATTTTTTGTGTGGTAAACAGAATTAGTAGAATTATCGTTCGTAGACGATTTTTTCTCTGGTGATATTTTCTTGATAGCACGAATCCTTGTTCGCCAATTATTTATATATGACTAGTTTTTTTTGTTTTGTTTTTTTCCTTTGGCAGGCTTATCACGTTAATTTTTTTACGAAAATTTGTCCTTTTTTAATATTAGTGGTCTTCGCAAATCCTTCTTTGCCAAGTTATTGTGGCCTTTTAGGGACCAGAAAGAAGACACAGAAGAAGAGAAAGTTGGTGGAACAAGTGCATTAAATAAACAGAACATATATACAAAATAAGAGAGTTAGTACAGCAGGTAGAAGTGTCCATCCAAAACTGTCAGGTTCGACTACTGGGGGGAAGTCTCGATATTTGTCGTCCGTCTCACCAGCTGGACGAGTGTGGCACAAGGCCTTTTTAGGAGGGTCCAGCGAAGAACCGTAGCCCAGACACGCCTGGCGGTTCTCAAAAATGCCTCTCGCCCTGTCAGCATTCTCCGAAAAATGGTGCCCCAGGAACCAGGCGATAAGCTTAGACCATCCAAGGAGGATTAGAGCCTGGGGGATGGTTCCCTGAGGTTCGAGGATGCCGGTCAAGGCGCACCTCGGTCGACTGCCACTGGAACCAGGACACACCCGACCAGATCAGTGTCCCGATCAACGCGGCCGAACGAAGTGTGTCCCAGCCCAGTGCCTCCCAGAGAATAGTGCATACGCTCCACTCTGCTAGGAGGAAGTCTTTTTTTAAAGCAAAACAAAATATTTTGTTTTGAGGCACTACGGAAGTTTGGAGGTGAGGAGAGGGAGAGGTCCTGCTTTCCTAAGTCACAATCGCCGACCCTTGTGCACGATACAATGAAATTCATCCATTCTTCCGAAGACGCGCAGAACTCACTATAATACAACATTCTGTCAATGAAAGCTTACTTAAAACTCCATACTGACAATTTCATGCTGGTGAATTTACAATACATTTTTAAATATAAAAACATATGAAAAAAATGTATTACAAGACGATACTACATTTGAAAACATGAAAAATGCATAGAGAGGCAGCAAAGTACAATTCAAAACAGCAATCCCTCGTTTAGTTACCCACCCATTCCCCTTCTAAGAACGGACCGCCCTTACGTAGGAAAGGAGCTATGAGATTGGGACAAAACAAAATGTCAGGGGTGGAGCACGGACCGGAGCGGTAACATGAGACAGAAATATATGAAAACCAAGAACTTTGGCAAATATTGGACTGGGATCGTATGAAACAGGAAAAAAACAAAATGGGCGAGAATATCTTGGAAGCAGAATGACGGGGCCGATGACAGATCACACTGCTAACTAGGGAAACTACTGAAAACAAACCTACCCGGGGATGGGGCTCCGAAGGACTCTGTTCGCCACAGCCATGAGCAGGAAGGGAGGGATTGATGACTCAAACATTGCCTCCTTTTATTCGACCAAGCTTGCTGCATGCACCCAACTTTTATCGAATATAATGCGATCCAAGCGTTTTCTTTCGGATCTGATTTTGACCCTAAGCTGATGCCTACAGAAAAGAATCAGATCGTGAAGAGAAAAGTTTGCACCGTCATACAATCCCTTCCTTCGCGTCTCCCAAATCACCATTCGGGCCACAGCTAGGTTCGCGAGAAACACCACCCGTTACTCACCTTTCCACGGAGGATTCAATATTGTCCACAACGTAGCATACGTAGACCAGCACTAACTGTTTAGGATCAATGTGTTATATTCATACTGACGCAATGATAACGACGCACACAATGATAAAGACAGACTCATGAAGACTTCTTTAACAATATTTACCTCTCACTTTATTGCAAGGTTCGAAAGGTTGTCTGGGGTTTTACTGTGAGAGGGAGCTGGAGATCGAACATAACTGCAATATTTTGACCCCAAACTTATAGCCGTCACGTTGTGTCTTTTTTGTTCTTCTGATGCTCAACCTGAGCCCTGGGGTCCACTCTGCTGGTTGCTGGCTTTCTTTACTGCATCTTATCAGCATCTTCTCTGGACCCCAATTCATCAGGGCTTTCCGAGGGCCCCTTTGGCCGGGTGTGACTTTCCCTACCACCAACTCTCTCCAACTGTCTGCAACTCAACTGGCTCGTCGAACTCAACTGAGTAATATAATCGTTCGACGCCCACTCGATCTTTGAAATCGAATGTTTAATCGTCATCAAGCGGAAATAACTGTCATGTAGTTCAGAGGTCACTCTCTTCCGGTGCATCACTCTGTAGTGGCACAGTGGGACCTTCACCTTGTCCCATATTATCAGCCTTAATCCGCCCACGCGATCTCTTTCGGTTACTGGCCATTGGAATGTGTCACTTCCTTCCGGTGCATCACCTTGGAATAGCATTTTTGGGCTGGGTCGAAGGTCAAAATATTACAAATGCAGGCCGTCCTCTCTCCGACGTGATTCCAAAACGGGCGGAATCGCTTGCAGTAGTAGGCGTGCAAAGCCGTTTCTTCCATACCACTGCCACAGCGAGCGCAATCGGGCATGTCTGCCAAATCCACCTTGAAGGCCCAGCTAGAGAGGGGCAACGCGTTCTGAGCAAGCCGCCAGGTGTGCAAGAATTCAGAGTTGTTCAAGAAGCTCGAACCATTGGGAGCAAATTTCATCCAGCGATCAGCAGAGTCGATCTTCGAGCGGATCCGAAGCGATGCCTACCACTGACTCCCGATATAGTTTCTTCCTAGACCGTGAAAGGTCACTGGACCCAGAAAGGTTACGAAAGGCTTTGCAGCATTCGGCAGAGAACGGTGCTTCAGATCAGGCATTCCCAAGCCCCCATTGCAAAGACACTAATGACAGACCTGTCTACGGAACATCGGGCCTCGTCCTCTCCAAAGTAATTTTGAGAGCGATTGCTGCAGCGTCACCAGACGGACCCGAGGCAGAGGGAGTATAAACAATCGGTAAAGGATCAAGGAGAAGACATACACGGTGCACGCCCCAGCCCTGCCCTTTAAGAACAAGCGCCTTCGAAGCCAGGTAACCACCTACGTTTCTACTTTTGTTTCTACTTGCGATCAATTTCGCTTCAGTTGGATGTCCGGCCCGAACCACACCCCAAGGATGCGGATAGGACCGTCACTCCAGCGGAAGGGTCCAGGTAGGTGAACGCCACCCCTCCAAGCACCTAGCCGAGGACCTTCGCTCTTGTCAAAGTTGACTTTGACTCCTACCACCTCCTCGTACTTTACAACCACCTTCTTCACAGCTCTTATGTCCGAACAACGGGACAAAAAACTGTGATATCATGGGCGAAAGCGACCAACAAGGGGAATTCCGATCAGGGTCGAATTTGCTTTCTCATCTCAGCCTACGGAGCATGGTCTCCAAGGCAAGGACGTAGAAACAGGGGGAAACCCTGCCAGATCGATGGCTCAGTTGCCTTGAGGCCGACCTGCTTCAATGCATCACGGACTTCGTACTCCGCAACAAGCCGTTTTCGCAACCAGCCGTTTTTGCAACCAGCCGTTTTCGCCTCCTGATGTTTAGGGAAGTCGGCTAAATAGCAGTGAAACTCCTGTATCGGAAGATCAGGCAAGCGGGCAAAACGATCTCGAAAATGAGCCCGAAAGGCTTCACGTATGTCTCGGTTCGACCGAAGCACACGCTCATCTGGAGCCTTGACGGACTCGATATGCCGACATGGGAATCTTCAAAATTCTTCCAAGCGAGCAAAAGCGTTACGCTTCACGGCTTTGTTGCCCACCTTCCTTAACTTAGATCTAACTACAAAGTCTTTGTAGTGCTCACTAGCCTCAAGCCCAAGGTCCTCCTTAGCTAAATCTACGGCTAGGGAATACCCCACTTTGGGTGATCCAGACGAAACCTGTTGACCAAATTGTGCTCGGCCATCAAGTTGATCAGGCTGCTTTCACACCTATCCTACCCACTAGCACCCTGCCCGACCTTATCTATATTAGGGTCAAGGATAGTATTCCAATCGCCCATTAGAACTAGCCGCTTCGGGTCGTCGAGAAACGGCCCCAACCGCCGAAAGAAATAGCGTCTCTCCACAGCGGTATTGGGCATTTACATCGCAGCTCCACGAAACTAGAAATTTTTAACGGCAACATAGGCCACAACCAGTCGGCCCCCATCACCAGCTAAGACAAGATTGACGCGTCTGGGCTGCGTCCAACTAGCAAAGAGACCCCAGCGCTACGGCGGCTCCTGTACGCTGAAAAACGACAAAGTCATACTACAGCACCCGAGAGTCAGCTGCACAAATGAAATGAGTCTCTTGCACTGCGATAACATCTACACAGAGGTTCGAGAATTCACCCACCGTGTGTGTACACTTGCTGGGATCCCTCAGTCCCCTCAAATTCTCTCTGGCAAGGTTTAGAGTCATTCTGACTCACAGACGTTACTCACTGTCTACAACGGTCTCGAAATACTGCGGCGTGAGGATGCCGAGGGCCTGTTTCAGGAAACCGGTACCGAGCTCAGTTGTCACTCGGCCGTCTTTAGACAGACCCCCAACACCCAGAGGAAACTTCACCTTTAAGGGCCTATAAATGGATGGATGTACATATATAGGGACCCTTCCCGAGCAAAATATTGTCATTTTTCAGAGTGAGGGGTGCTCCAACTCCGCCAACCGAAAACTCGAAATATCATGGCTGACCCTCTCCAGAAAACGCCACAACTTGTCGGTGCGGCTACTGGCTGAATTAATGCAGGTGGTCACCATGATTGCACCCCTAAAATTCGCTGGATTTGACATATTCTTCCCATTAACTTCCTCAAAGTTGAGGAGAAGCTTCGTTGCTTTTTGGAGCTGAAAGTCCTCCATCGTTCCAACCGCACACAAGGCATCTCCAACCAGTTCCTCAGACACTTGGCTATCCGACAAGGTCGACCCAGTCCTTGGTTTTGCCTTTTTAGATTTCTCCCAAGCCTCTGAACAGGGGCGGATATGGTGAAAGGATGGGGGAAGGTGTATGCGAGGATTGGGGCTGGGCAGGTTCTTGTGGGGATCGAGGAAAAATAATAATGGGTTCCTCAGAATTATATTTCTGAGAAGGTGAATGCATTTACAATTTTTTGAAAAGCTTTTTAGCTTTTCATTCAGAACTGTCCCTCCTTCTTTGTGGGGCGGGCGGCGTTAGCTATTTTCATCGGCTCTTCTTCTGGTTCCTTAGCTTTCATTTTCTTTTTCATTGCTGGTATCGGGAACGAGGTTACTTCGGCTAGTTCCTCCCTACGTTCCTCACTGCGTACTGATTTGGGCGGATCATTTTGTTTGCGGTTTATCTGGAATGGCAGTGGTGGGCTTTTCAATGGTGTTAGGACTTTTTGGTTTCCTTTTCTTCACCACCTCTGTCCACCTCTCCTGCTTGTCCCTAGGTTACGGTGTATCAGTCTTTGGATTTTCCTCGGAAGGTTTCGACGAATGGTCTCTTTTTTTAGAGCAATCTCGAGCCAAGTATCCCAGCTACCTGTAGAGCTAACAGTCAGGTCACCAGCCCTCAATGATGACCATCATCTGCCGGCATTCATGTACGATAATATCGGGAATTTCTTGGATCCCCTTCCTCTTCAAATATACGAGGAAGGGGTAATCTCCATTTTCAAACCCCGTGCTATCTCAGATGGTGCTTACTTCTTCCGTACGTGCTAAGAAACGAAGCTAGCACGTTCTCCAGGATGCCTACTGGTACCTTACTCACAGTTACCTTAATTTTCCAGCGGCCCATATACACGGGCTGTGGCCGATAGAATTTGGTAACTATGTTTTTAGCAGCGTATCTTCTGGCGTTTCCTTCTGTGGATAGTAAGACGTCCCATGTAGCATAACTGCGTCGGCAGTAATACCGACATGGGACTCCGCATAGGGAGGGGGAGACCGGGCACGACACGACGTTCGTGCCCTGCTAGACTATGCTGCTCATTGGCCACTCAGTGCAATGTGGGTCTGATGAGCCTAGCCGGACTTGAACCCAAATCTGGGCCCAGGCACGTATGCCTGATTATAGCTTAAACTGGACTGCAAGATCCAGTGCTATACAAGAACGACAAAGGTGTCACTGATGCAGTTAGCCCACCCAAGGTGGCCCAACCGAACCAGGGGCTTTTTGGCAGTGACTGGTCGCGCTTACTCACTGAGAGGAATATTTGTCTCTGCCTCCCACCAGACAGGACTTGACACAAGGTCAATGACCCAAAGGTCGGTTATAGTGGGGGTTAGGGGAGGGAAAGGTCGGGCACGAGCCGAGGCACAAGGCCTGCTTGACTTTGCTGGCCATCGGCCCACTTAGAGCTTGATGAGCCAAACATGGTCCAGGCACGAATACCTAATTATAGCTTAAACTGGACGGCAAGTTCTAGTGCTATACAAAGTTGACAAAGGTGTCAATGTT
Source organism: Sepioteuthis lessoniana (assembly GCA_963585895.1). Lineage (NCBI taxonomy): Eukaryota > Metazoa > Mollusca > Cephalopoda > Myopsida > Loliginidae > Sepioteuthis > Sepioteuthis lessoniana. The sequence goes on from OY757928.1 coordinate 1,535,908, forward strand.
GCAGCTCACCCACCCGAAGGTGATCCAGCCAATGTCAGGGGCCTTTCGGCCTCAAGTCTGCCATTGAGTATTGACTGTCTGGCAGTCGGCTGAAAAGCCTCTGTGTAAAGCACAGGAGTTGATAGAGTTCCCTCACTGGGAGGAAATCTCCCCGAGAGTAAATAAGGTTAGTATTTATGAAGGAGGAAGAGTTCATTATCGTGTAGATAGATCACCATTACAGTTATTCTGCTGGATCCCAATCCATATAGGAATCCATGGTAATGATAAAGCGGATTCATAAGCAAAAGCTTCACTCAATATGGTACCTGATAAAAAAAAATCAAAAATACGTTATACTGACTTCTAACCGAAAATCAGGCAAATAATTACAAAAAAAATGGCGACAGTTATGGGACAAAAATCTCCACAACAAGCTCTTCTAAGTACAGTCCATTTTAAAAGAAAGGAAGAGAAGAAGCCACTCTTGTTCGGTTACGCATTGGACATACTAGATTAACTCATTCCTTCATTCTAAAAGATGAACTTCACCCTAAATGTCCATGTGGAAATCAGTACTCTATAAAACACATCTTGATTGAATGCACAAAACTAACCAACATTCGACGAAGGTTTTATAATGTTGACAACATGAAGGGACTATTTCGAAAAAAGGACTCTAAGCAGATATTGAACTTTCGGAAAAGATTCAACCTCCTATCAAAGATATAGGCCGATGTATTTTCAATACTCGCTGTCTCTTAACGATGTGGAAACAAATTACCAAACAAATTACTTACATTAGAAGTATTAGTAATTCTTGGAACTGTTTTAGTTGTGAGCAAACAAGTGAGGTTCTTGCTTGTTTGAAAAATGGTAAACTACAAAATATGCGCTTAAAATTCATATATATATATATATATATATATATATATATATATATATATATATATATAACAAAATTTGGTATGAAATAACTCATAAGAGGTTGATATAACATAAAACTCAACCCACCAAAGATTTGATAACATACCTCTGTTCAAGCCTGAAGTAATTCGTTTCTTTACCACCATTTTGAGTAGACTTAAAACAATATTTTCTCGAGGTAAATATAAATATTTCTATAAACCAATTCCCAAAAATTTATGGAAAAAATTCTCAAGAAAATTTTTTTTTTTTTAATATTCCCTATATTTATTTAATGTTACTCGGAGTTAAATGGTCAATTTATAAATTGATTTATTCATGGAAAGTATATTTTCTAAAAGTTCATAAAAATAAATGTGTTAAGTCAGCCAAATCTTCCTTCCTGTATTAAAACTCAATAAAAATAGAAATATTTACATTTCTATAAAATTAGTTCCTAGAGATATGTGTAAAGTTCTATGTGAAACTACAACTAGTGAAGTCCAAAATATCCCCCGAACGTACAAATAATGAAATTAAAGGTTCTGAAAAAAACTAAAGGTTTAAAAATTCTTCACTTGACAATTATGATGTCGAGCTGTAATTATCTAAGATTTCTCCGCTGAACTTGAATTCTAAAAGGCAAACATGGACCGAATAGTTTCACACGTCATTTTCACATGTCAAGTACGATTAAGTGATTTCAGTATTGCCAACTAGGAAAATAAAAAAAAAATCGTCTTATTTCTTTCTACCTCATAAATTGGTATATTTGTATAAAATGTTTCTGACACTTGAAATTCATGAGACTAATAGTTGAAGTAATTAAAGCAGGAAAATAAGACTGGATTCATCAACAAGATGACCTAATCGAAACAGAACAAGGGAAGATTTATTAAATGATATAAATTCTGAAAGGGAGTATGCTTAACGACTTTTACATCTGTACATTTTACAATCAAAAGTCTTCACTTTTATGTTTTCAATATCTACAAGAATATGACATTGTGCATGAAATCGTCAAAATCCTTTTTCTATATGGAGAAAATTTTACAATCACCAGACAAGAGATGATGATTGTGGCACTTTTAATACCATGGAACTTTTAAAACCACAGAAGTTACCGGTAAAACGATAAGAACGCGAGACATTTCTTTTTAGTTTTATATAAGTTTAGAGAGCGTTGGCATAGAATTAGCTGCGTTCAGTGGTTACGCCATAATCAGGCTAACATATACATATCATCATCATCATCATCATGTCGTACTGCTAGCACGAATATCCCTGGCCCTCTCTCGCCACTCCTCCCTATCGTTCATCGCTTCTGGTAGGTCCTCGGGGCTACATCCCGTATCCTCACAGAGCTGCTGTTGGTAGGTTCGAGCTGATCGTCCTGCTTTTTGCTCGGCCATATGAGGGGGTCCATAGGAGAACATCACTTATGAGCTCGTCCCTGCTTCTCCAGCAATGTCCTGCATGCCAGGTTCGTCTAACTTTGATAGTTTTCGTGATGGCAGGTAGGTGGCTGTACAGTTGGGGCTTTGTGGGGTGTTGCCGCCAGGACTTGTTCAATATTGCTCGCAGCATTCTTGTGTAGTTGCCGTCAAGCTTTTTCTCCATACGTTTAGTTAGCATCCATGTAGTGAATCCATATAGCAGCATCGACACGACCGCTGCTTGGAAGAAACTGCGTTTCATCTTATCGGTCAGGTACCCCATACTTGTGGGTCTATGCCAAATCTGTCGGCCTGGTGTATTGGTCGGTTAGAATTACACGGAAAAATTTGACACATGAGTTCTTTAATTCCTTAGGATTTACTCATAAATGTGACCTAAGAAGTAATACTCCTCTGACCCAGAAGCATTGACAATGAAGGAGCTACTGCACACTCCTTCCCGATAGATAAGAAATGGAGAGCTTCATTACTAAACAGTATTATCGTACCAAGGACACCAAATTTTACTGGTACAAAGTTTATCACATTAAAAATCGTCGGGGAAAGAATAATAAAAAAAGCTTTTTCTCCAACTGAGTAACTTACTGTGTATGAGTGACCGATATGAGTGGATAATATTATCGAAAAATCGGCAAATTTCTGAGAGTAAGAGAGAAAATACTTGAATCGAAGTAAACGGCTTAAAGAATAGGTGATATTCATCTGATCATATATTTCGACATGATAGATTTACAAGTATATAAAGGAAGAATTACTAATCTTGAATATCAGTTTTAATCGAATATGATTATGATAGGTATAAATTTAAGTTCGGCTAGTAGTTCTAATCTATGAGAAAACTTTTATTTACTTCGATGGTATATCATGGCCTAAATTTAATTTAAAAAGACAACAAAATTCTCATAACCACAGAACCCCGTCCGTGAGGCTTACAATACACCGACTGCATCCCTGAAAAATGAGTGTTCAATGTATGACATTATACTAAGTCAGATGGTGAAGCTCTAACTCTGGAAATTGTGGAGTACCCTTTTATTGCCATTACTCCCAGGTCCACTCGGACCTGGAGATGTAGTACCTGTTATCATCCCTTCTATGGTCCAAACGCTTAAAAAATTATTCGTATTCGATAGGGCCGTGAGCAAAAAGCACTTAAATAACAGCTACACAAGAATGTTAATATTAGCATACAATGAATGCAATTCCCTAACTTCTAGGCATAAAATAAGCTTACGTGAGTTGGCCCTTCGTTAAAATCAACAAATGATTTCATACACACTGTAATAAATGCATAGATTAGCCACCAAAAAAATTCTGGCGGTCAAAAACATTTCTATTTCAAGCTATTCGGGTTAGTCAAACAGTTCTATTTCAAACAATTCAGTTCAACTTAAGTACGCAGTTTCGATGTCAAAACATTTCTATTTCAAGCAGTTCAGTTTAGCATAAGTACACAGTGTAATTATCAAAAATATTTCTATTTCAAGCAATTCAGTTTTGTCAAACAGTTCTAATTCAAACAATTTAGTTTAGCATAAGTATGCAGTTTAGTTCTATTTAACCAAAGACTGGCCAATACACAGAGTTAATGTCAAAACAGTTTTATTTCAGATGATTCAGCTTAGCATAAGTAAACAGTTTAGAGGTCAAAACAGTTCTATTTTAAACAATTCAGTTTAGCATAAGTACGCAGTTTAAATGCAAAAGCAGTACCGTCTCGAAATCGTGGTTTATTTCTATTTGACCTATAGATAGGACCCTTATCAGGTGCTACGACTCCGGGCTAGGGTGAACCTGGGAGCGATGGCAATATAGAAGTACTCCACTTTCTCCCAAAGCTCCTGCATTACTGGAACCTTACCATCAGATTGTTTAGTGTCATATCCAGGACACTCATTGTGGGGTACCCCTCTGCAGAGGTGCAGTCAGTGTATTCTACAGTCCCTACCGACTAGCCAATACACAGAGTTAATGTCAAAACAAGTTTTATTTCAGATGATTCAGCTTACCATTAGATTGTTTTGTGTCATATCTAGGACATTCTTTGGGGGAGGAAGGTCTTACTCCTCTGCAGAAAAGCAGTCGGTGTATTCTACAGACCCAGCCGACTGGGCAAGTTACTGATAGGATAGGGCTAATATATATATATATATATATTATACAAATGCACTGCATGTACACATAGCCGTATCTACACATATACAAGTGTGTAGTACGTATCCTTGAAACTATAATAAACTTTTAATTTAATATAAGAAATGCATCTTGTATCTTTTTTTCTTGTTTTTTTTTTTCCTTATCCCATATATAGATTTTGATCCTAGTGATGCTACTCATGAAACCTGTCTTGGACAAGAATAGCCAAGCGGAGCGCATCTCTTTTCATGTCTACTGTTGGTTTGAATTCAAAGTTTTCCTTCCCTTTGAGTGGTTGTCCATATCAAGACTAAAGCGCCCTGTCTACCTTATTATTTACTCACGGTTAGAATTTTACCTTTCTCAGGTTATTAACGCGATCGGAAATGCAAACAGTTGCGTTCAGGGTTTGAATTCGTGTAACCTAGTCCACTTTCAATGACAATAACCCCTACACCACGAGCGCCGCCCATACATCATTGCTTAATATCATTACTTAATATTATTACTGCCAACTTAATATCATTACTTAATATCATTACTGCCAACGTTATAACATCATAGATCTACTTCAAACACCACTAATATCCTCTACGGGTTTACTTACTCGTAGGGAAACTGTATTTCTCCTTTTAGTCAAACAAGGCAATTTTTTTACATTCCATACTTTTGTCCTTTTATCTCAATTGTTGACTTATTACTAATACAGTGATGTGTAAAGGTTTTCCCAACGCAGACTATGTATGCATAGTGAAGGCTTGTGTCGAACACAACACAATTCGGGAAAGTCCTGATAAGAGAAAAATGGTTATATGGTAATTAATAAATGAATAATTTTTTTAAAAGCGAAAATATAGATAAAACTAATTATAAAATAAGAAAATAATCCTAAATTTTCACCGAAAATCTAATTTTCAGCCTCAAAAAGAAGATCCTCTTTGGGACTTATCAACCAACAAGACGTGCATTTTGCTATTTCCCGAAAGCGACAATCTACACGTACTCTATAACTTTTATTTTAATAATTAATGTGCTTAACCGAATTTTTTTAAATCAAGAAGAGAAGTCGATAGTGCGTTAGTGTGCCACAGATTCTCCTAACATTATGTTTTATGAATTCAAACATTTTTCCTTCTCCAACAAAAGGGAAGCATGTCGTATTATTTACCAATAGCTGGGAAATAAAAAGAAAATAGCCTCATGAAAGACTTGAACACGGCTCAGCGAAAAAATAAGAAGAATAAAACGTGTTTACCCATTTACAAATACTGCTGCTTTTGCCATTTAACAATAGCCAAATTCTAACAAGATTCGAACCTTGATTCACGTTGATTCTTAATATTGTTAGCGCACACACACACGCGCACACACACACACACATATATATATATATTTATTATTATTATTATATATCTAATATATATTTATTTATTATTATTATATAATAGCCCTATACTAGATATCAAGTACTTTCCATATCATATTGCACTTGGTTCGACACAAACCCACAAAGTGATTTAGTGACAACCAACACTGTTATAATATATCCAATATATATTTATTTATTATTATTATTATTATTATTATATAATAGCTCTATCCAATATATTGAGCACTCTCCATATTATATTGCACTTGGTTCGATACATACCCACAATGTAATTTAGTGACACCCAATAATGTTATAATATATATATATATATATATATATATATATATATATATATTAAATTGCTAAATAAACCATAGGTAGTATCTATCGGTGACTCTCCCTCCCCCTCTCTCTCTCTCTCTCTATATATATATATATATATATATATATATATATATATGATATGTCTCTCGGTTGCTCTTTTCTCAAGGGTAAAATTTTAAAATTTACTTTTAGTATTTAGCAAATTAAGAATGATTTGCTTTTTGTTTTTGTTTTTTTTGTTTTTTTAATAATCAAACCATCTTGTCTCTGTTCGGTAGAATCACGTACCTCTTGGCTTATAGCCCTCTTCGATATGACTGGTGCCAAACAGGTTCCTTTTGTCTGTTCTATTATGGCAGGTGCTACAATTACGTTTCTATTGTGTGTGTGTGTGTGTGTGTGTGTGCGTGTGTGTGTGTGTGATTCTAATACATATCAATGATTACCTGAAGCTTTTTCAATGACAGTAACAAAAAAGGAAGTTTAGAAACACATAAAATGTACACAAAATAGAGAAAGACTGTGCTGCCGACAGACGGTTGTAATTTGAGAATAATGAGATTTTGATCATTAGAAGGTTTTTGTTTCGAATTGATTTCAAGCGGAACTCGCTTAACGAATAGAAAACGACACGCCAATCACAATTCGCCTTCTCCTATCCAATAATACGTCAAAAATGTGAAATATTTACCGCAAAGTCTTGTTTAATTACGTATACGACAAAACAGTCACCGTCCAAACGCCAAACCACTGCAGTAGTATAACTATAATAAATATCTTTGCAAATCAGTAACATAGAGTATATTTGCTAAAATAATTTAGTGTGTCAGGTATAAGGCCAAGGTCATGAGGTATAAAAGAAGTTTGGATTGCATCGACACAGCGTCGACGTCGTTTGCTGAATTATTTCTGATGATCGCATATATAAGAAATTGACTGTTACCAAGCGCCGTTATCACTTTCCTAACTTACGTGGTTCCTTCAATAAGTTTCCAGACTTTTTTTGTACAGGCATTTAAAATTGTCGAAGACTCTTGAAAATTCACTATGTTATTGCTATACATCTTATGAGATGAAAGACCAATTTTTATAATTTCAGGTTCAAATGAACAGCTACAGCAGGAATTGGAATACACCCTACTAAAGCTTTATTGGCGCAGCTGGTAAATTTCAAAAATGCAATCTGGACGTGAGGACACTTTAGAAGAACGATATGCAATAAAATTACATTTTAAACTTGGAAAAAATGCCTCAGAAACGTATAGAATGCTTCAGACTGCTTTTCGACCATCTTGCGTGAATCGGGCATCAGTTTTTGAGTGGCATAAGACATTCAAGGAAGGCGGGGAGTCTGTGAGGGATGATGAGAGGTGTGGGATGATTAAGTAAGTCAATACACCAGAGTTGATTGGCCAAAGGGTTAGAGTTAGTGTTAGGGTTACTATGTTGAGGTTTTAAGGGAGTTCAGCAAGAGATTCCTAGGGAAGAGGCCAGCACTCTTCAAATCGGGTTAGTGGCATTTCCACCAGGACGATGCACCAGTCCACAAATCCATCCTTGTCACAGACTATTTGACCAAGATGGACATCAAAGCAGTACCTCAGCCTCCCTATAGTCAGACATTGCTCCCGGTGACTTTTGGTTATTCCCTAAGCTCAGAGGCTGTCGTTATGAGACAATTGAGGAGATGAAAGAGGCTGTGACGAAGGTCATTGACACGCTCACACAAGATGACTTCCATGGGGCCTTCCAGAAGTTGTTGCAATTGCATTGCAGTCGGAGGAGATTACTTCGTAGAGTTTCATGTGTGTACTATCAACAAAAGTGCCCATACGAAAAAAGTCTGGAAACTTATTTAATGATCCTCGTAGATGCTCATACTCTCTGTCAGCAGTTTTAGGCACTTGGTTCATAAATATAGCAAAGTACATTATATATATATATATATATATATATATATATATATATATATATATATATTAGCAATGTACATTTTATATATATATAAGAACACTCAAATGAAAATTTTCGATGTATTTTTAATCCCAAATTAATTATATGCAGATAGCCGTTGACATTGAGCACTCAAATTGGATACTCCCTTGGATTTTTTCCTCGGATTTTATATATATCATTTCCCATAAAAAAATACTTTCCGAACAATTTTAATATTTCTTTCGCAGATAATGACATCCGTTTTGATTTTATGAGATAGATAGATAGATAGATAGATAGATATTGATTAAATAATAAAGACAAATTTTGTCTATATAATCTTATAAGGATCCTTACAAATGTTCTTTCAAGAGTTTCAATTTTAGGCTGGAGTTGATATATTAATTCATCATCCAACTCCAACCGAAAACCAAAGCACTTGTCAGAAAACTTGAAAGGATCCAAATAAAATTATATGAACAAAATGTGTCTTTATTATCTTATGAAACATGCTTAAATGAAGGACTGCTACCCAACTACACACGCACACACACAGACACACACGCATGCACACATGTATATATATATATATATATATATATATATATATATATATATATATATATATATATATATATATTTATTCATTTGTGTTGATTGATAACTTCTCTGTCTTAAGTTTTTTAACAGAATTTTCATAGAATATTCTATGGGACTACCACTGAATTAAGAGCATAGACAAGAATGAAGAGAATGCTAAAAAATAATATGCAATTATAAATGTTTTCTTCATTAGTTCAATTCGTGAAAAAAAAACGCGATAAATCTAAATTTTCATTATTAGCGATATTATTCAAGAATTTTTTCATTAAGATTCAGTTCAATATTAGTGAAAAAGAAAAGAAACCACAAAGAATCTATGATCTGCTTTACACCGAAACCAAGCCAAAAGAAAATATCCGAAATAATTGGAGTTTCCTTATGGCCTCCCTCAAGCTCAGACCTTAATCCTCTTAATTAAACTATATGGGGCATTTTAGAAAACAAAACAAATGCAACTTCCCATCCAAATATTGGTTCGCTTAAGTCTACTATTGAGGAGGAATGGAATAAAATGTCTGAAGAATTTATTTTGAAGACATGCAAATCGTTTCGAAGGCGTGCTGACACAATAATTGAAAAAAATGATGGCCATATTGTGTGAATTGACTGTTTTGTGTCTATTTACTTATTTTCTTGTTTTTTTTTGTTTTTTTTTTGTTTTTTTTTTCAATTAGAATTAAACTTGTTTTATAATTGAGTCATTTACCATTATACTAGAATATTCTTAATTTTGCTTCTGCACCCGATATATATATATATATATATATATATATATATATATATATATATATATATATATATAGAGAGAGAGAGAGAGAGAGAGAGAGAGAGAGAAAGAGGGGCTGTAAATAAATGCAACCATATGAAAATGTACAGAGATGAAAAAAAAGTCTTCCGTGGATGATTTTATTTGTAGAAATATTTGCTATGTTAAACGCTTCGTTTTTTTGCTCTTTTTTCTTCTTTTTTTTTTCTTTTTTTTTAGGTTTTACACGCTAGGGCATAAACGTTGTTTGGTAAGATTATTCCACTTTTTTAAGTTATACAATTGTTATTCTCATCAAGTTTTTTCATTTCTACAGAAGTTGCTTTATTCGTTTTATTAAACCTGACAATATGCATAGATATATTAGATATATTCTAAAAATGTTTTAAGCTAAATTTTCTTAATCCTGTTCTTTTATATTACTTATCATTATGATATACTTCAAAAAAATAATCAAAGAAAGTGTCCAGTATCAAATTGTCTGGTACCAAATTGTCCAAGAACCGAATTGTCCGGTATCGAATTGCCCTAGCATCCATAAATATACACAAATTTACTTATTTTCAGATCCCATATCCTATTTTATTTTGTTAGTTTATCATGCCGAGTAATTTCTCTTCATGGCATCTATTACGGGGCCCATCTCCTATCCAAGTAACACATGACAGATTGTACTAGGTTACATGGTACCAGTAGCAAGGAACTCTCCATGACCTGATTCCCACAACTGGTTTTGAATTCAGGTTTTTTTTTTTCTCCGAGACCAGTTGTCATGCTAAAGAGTCCAGTCAGCCCTAATATTTACCCAAGGGCATTAGCGCAAAATAAAATACAACCATCTCGTCAAGGATATGAACGTAGGTCATCGAGTCCATTTTCTACGATTGTAACCATCATTTTACATTTAATCCAATTTATCGACAAATAACTTTGGAAAGTTCGATTTTTTCTATTCATTTTGTCACATTTTAACAAAAACAGTGAGCTTGTTTCTTAATAATTTCTTCAAACAGAAATTCATCTTAATCCCCTCTTTTCTCAAATTAACACTGCTAATAGTAGACCTTAATACCCAACTTTTTATTCTGTCTGTGAGATTCTAGTAAGACAAATAAAAAAAGAGAAGAAAAAATACTTTTGACCCCTTAAAACATACAACATATATCTGAAGCAGACTGAACAACATCTGGACTGAATCTTTATATTGAAAACAGCAATAATTCAAAATATGGAAGAATGAAACATTCTATCAAGGAAATTAAAAAAAAACTTGTTAGAGAATATTTCATTGAAATCTTTGTCTTAAAACTGCAAATATGAAGGCAGTAGTTGAAATAATTTGAATGATAATAATAAATACTTTTTCTAAGAACTTCGAACAAAAATTGTAAAACGGAAATATTTTTACTTTAAGAAAATAATTAATTTGATTTTCCTTTTTTTTTTATTTATTTATTGTATTCTACTTTTTAATTTATGTTTACAAACATTTTTTACTTAAAACTAAATTTCAGCGGGGTTCAAAATGCAGGCTAATGATTTTTCGAGCACCAATCCTAAAATTTCTTCCTTGTATTTTTATTTTGACCTGATCGCTATTGTATTGTTCAAACCCGGAACCTTGGATCATTACTCTTCATTTTGCTTATCTTGAAGATGCAGGCAGCGGTTCATGCCTAAACTTATGGACGAGAAGTGCGAGAATTTTAAGAGTCATCGTGTAAATAAGTCATCGTATATAAATAATCACATGACCGAGTCAGTGACCTGGTAACATAGACTCTTAGACTCAACTAATAAACTCGTTTTTTTTTTCATACACAGGAATAAATCAGAAAAATTTATCAACGCCTTTTCTCTACAATTAGGTATTGACCTATAAATCCCCCATTTGGTAAGCTTTGCTTAATTTGACAAAAGCCTAAAGTGGGGGTACCTATTGAGGACCGAATTCATTATCTGCTAGTTTACTCCCTTAACCATTACACCACTTAGCTTTCACTTGGGTCGCCTAATGTTGAAACCAGTGCTAGAGTTTAGTGGTCGCTTCAAGGTAAAAGCAGTTGTTTAAAATATTGATTTCACAACACAAACGCTTCCTCTACCAAGCACAACATCTTCTTTTTATGACTTAATTAATTCTCTCTGCCTTTGTTTTAGATTAAGTAAATGAATATATAAAGCTTTTCTAGAGTTTGATGTGGTTGCCTGTTTGGTGCCACAGTTATCAGTGTACATTCAAAGCTGGAATACCAATTCCGCTCAAAAGATTATCATTTCCATTGATTAATCTAACTGATTAGATATACTAAAGTAAATATTTGTCCATCGCCTTCTCACGGACAGGATACGATACGAGGTCAATTTTAAGCAGAGTTACAGGTATGAATTCAGATTTTTACTTCTCCTAGATTGGTTGCCATACTAAAGTTAAAAAACACAGTCTGTCCTACTATTTACCCACAGCTGGAAGGAGAATCGTTAAATCCGTACCTTTCTCAATGGTATTAGTGTTATGGGAAAATGCAAACAGCCTCGTATAGAATTTGAACACGAATTGTCATGTCCATTTCCTACAATGGCAAACATTACACGACAAGCACATCCCTGAAAGATTAAAGTACACAGGGTAAATCTCACTAAAACTCTCGTGTTGAAGGGTGGGTATCTTGACCCTTAAAAAATTCAGCAGTGGACGGCCATCATTTGTCAATTACAATTTCAAACGCACGTAAGGGGATTTAATAACTTATGTGTTATTAATAGTGAAATTTAATTCATTTGAAAATGATTGATTATAATCAACTATATTAGCAACGTCCTATTGTTTTTTGTTTTTGAGGGGTTTTCCTCTTTTTTGTTTTTCTTAATTTTTAGACTACAATGATTTGTTAGTACACGTCTGTAAGATTTCAAGTATTCCGATCAAATACTAATAATTCGTATAGAACTATATGGTTTCAATATATCAATATATTGGCCTAGTGGGTAGAGACTTCGCCAATGGTGCGGGAGACCTGGGTTCAATCCCAGGTCCCATCATACCAAAGACTTTAAAAATGGTACTTGATACCTCCTGGCTTAACACTCAGCAATATAAGGTACGTATCAAGAGTAAAGTGGAGTAATCATGGGAAAGGAGTAGCGCCCTCCCCTACACCTCGGTGTTGGAGCTATTGAAAAGGGAGCCTTCGAGTCACCCTCGACTGGGAGGTCACCCACTTTACTTATATGGTTTCAAGTATCTATTAATATTTGTTTGCATAATAATATGCTTAGAAATATTCCTATCTAACAAGCCAATAATTTACAAGCAATAATATGATTTCAAGCAACTAATGATAATAATAACCCCCTAGTAAACAATAATAGTTTTAATTAACTATTCTTAATACAAATAAATTTGCATACAGCGAAATGGTTTCAAGTATTCTTATCTAACATTAATAATCCGATTTAATAATATTTCTTACATAGTTATGTGCTTTTCACGTATTCGTATCCAATATTAAAAACCCAGTCGGCGGAAGTTGTAGAATAGGCCGACTGCATCTCTGCAGAGGTGTAACATATTGACCCAGCCGTCAATCAAGGAACAGGTGCATCCGACCGAAGATATCAGGGTATAGCCTTGACCGTGGTTGAGTTGAATTTGGTGCAAATGTAACGCTCACAGGAAGCAGGTGGACATCAAACAATGATATAACCCGGTGCGACAGGAAGTTCAGTTAGTTTTGGAGTCAGTTGTTGCTGTTCGAAGCAGTGAGAACCAGACCCAGCGGAGAGATGGGCCCTCAGGGCCCCGGTTGAGCAACCCCGCAGGATAAGAAAGAAGTGCTGCTATAGCCAGAAGAGCTGGGAGTCAATATGTTGCAGTCTTTGTTCAGTCTCCAACTCACCTCTCACACATAACCCTTTCGTAACCCTTTCGTACCATTTCGAATAAAGTGTGAGAGGTATATTTTTCTAAAGAATTGTGTTTCGTTCGTCTTTATTGTGTTGATTATGCTTCCGCATGTATATGTGTATAGTTGGTTGTGACTATGCAACAGAGGAATAAGTCCTCAACTCCATAATGAGTGTTCTAGATTTGACATTAAGCCTTCTGATGATGAAGTTGCAGTCCTGGAGCTCTGGGGAGTGTAGAATACCCTTTTATTGTTATTAATCCCAAGTCCACTTTGATCTAGAGTGCTAGTACCTGTTAGGGTCCCATCTATGAATCAAATAGAACTATTTAACCATTTACTATTCTTGAAACCATTTAACTGTGTGCAGACGGAGTTTGGTGATACTCAGTTTCTCACCTATGTAACCATCAGATCAAGTAAATATATAACCTAAAACATATGTAAAAGTCTGGTATGTGGAGTACCCCCTCATTGCCATTACTTCCTGGTCCACTCTGATCCAGAGTGGTAGTACCTGACAGGGTCTCATCTATGGGTCAGATCTGTTCAATCTTTTACTCGAGATTATAATTAATTTTAAATAGAATTATTAAAGTTAAATAACAATACATGTTGATATTTAACTATGTTCAAACAAATTATTAATGTTTAATAGAATTATTAGAGTCGGATAGCAATACTTGGAACTACTTAACGGTGTGAAAACAAATGAGCTCTAACTCACTTAAAGATTGTTACCAACAAATTATTCGTTTACAAATCATATATATATATATATATATATATATATATATATATATATATATATAAACAGGGTTTGGTTTTAAATTACTTAAAAGCGTTGATATGCCGTAAGGTGTCTGTGGTGTAATGATTATGGTCGTAGGAAATGGACACAGCGACACGAGTTCAAATCCTGGACGAGACTGACTGCATTTCACATAGCACTAATACCCTTGGCAAAGGTATGAATCCAATTATTCTCCCTCCAGCTATGTATAAATAGTAGGGCAGACTGGATTCTTGAGCCTTGGTGAGACAACTAGTCTAGGAGAAGGAAAACTCTGAATTCAAAACCTGTTAAACTCCGCTTAAAAACTGACCTTGTGTCATATCCTGCCCGAGCGGAGGAGTTGTTAAATATGGATATGCCGTAAAACAGAAACAAACAACCTCAATGCTAATAATTTTCAAAAAATCTATTTGTTTATGTTTTGGGTTTTTTCTTAGATTCTTTGTTTAATGGCATATCAACCTTCGTGGGTTGTTCAATGCCCGAGCCATCATTGTAGAAGAGTAGCAGTGATACTATTTAACCGATATCTGGGGTGAGAGTATAAGGAGATTCAGACCTTTCCCCATGGGGCATTGGTGCGAAAGTGAACGTAACAGCGCGACTGGAGTTCGAACTCACTTCGAGGCTACATTCCAGCACTTATTAGCCATATTTGCACTATGGGGACAACCCTCGTCAGATCTATTTGATCGATAGACGAGACGCGATTTGGTACTATCATTCCAGGTCAGAATTTATCTAGGAGTAAAATCAATGAAGAAGTATTCCCCACTCTCAAGATACAAATAAGAGGAATATATCCTACCAACAACACTAGAAAACTTTCAAAAGAGATTGAAGAATGCTATATGAAGAATGCCATATGTTTAACATTACCAGTCCTTTGAAAAATATAAAAGAGTACTCAAAATGCTCATCATATATATATGTGTGTATGCGTGTGTGTGTGTGCATGTGTGTGTGTGTGTGTGCATGTGTGTGTGTGTGTGTGTGTGTGTGTTGGAATGTTTGGAGGGAAATTCCTATGTGTTGGCCGTCTATAAATTATCAGCAAATATTTTTAGACTATCACATCAGTAGCAGCCGTAGATTATCCAATCACACACCACTAAGTCACATATAAACAATGGAAAATTAACAGACCACCAACTTAATGCAGCTTTGTTACTCAGATGGAGTATCTTGTATCACTCAACCAGAAACAAGATGGCAACCCGAATTCCAACAGGTTATGGACCCAGGCTCAGGCTTGTTTGTTTAATAGCATATCTACCATTGAAGGTTATTTAATGCCAAAGCCATTCTTCAAGAAGAACAGCAGTGGTACTATTTAACCCACAGCTGAGAGGATAAGGGGGTTCATACCTTTCCCAAGGGTATTTGTCCGAAAGTGTGCGTAATTGCGCGTCTGGAGTTCGAAATCGCTTACTACGATTCCGCTGTCCATCGCTTTAACCATTGCACCACGAGGACACCCATTTAACAGGCCCCATTCAACCCTTAGCAAAAGATGGTTATAAATACATAATTGATTTTATTGGTGACTTTTCTGACCTTACAATGTTATATTTCTTAAAACACAAGTTCGACACTTTGCTCGCTACAACGAAATAGATGGCAAAGTGATTTTTATCATAATATAAGAACCTATTCTAAAGGACAAACCTATTTCTTTACTTTAGGATATGATATTGTTTCTGAAAAGACTAATTTATTTGTCGACTGCGGGGCTACCAACATGTTAATAACTGATAAGTCAAAATTTATCAATTCTGATCAAAATTTTGTTGAATTGGCTGATGGCAGCCAAGCAAATAACATTGTAATGAAAAGGAGTGACGCCTGCATTTATCTAACAATAGCAAAGGACTTATGTGTAGATGTCTTAAAAATGCTTTATATACACCAACTTTTAAACAAAATATATGTCATGTACAAGCGGTGACAAAAAATAAGTTTTGAGCCTAACAACTGCCAATGAATTTACTCTAATGTAGCTGTTTTCAACATAACACAGAGTGGATGTCTGTATTATTTGATAAAATATTGTCTCTGCCAGAAATGCCACAAACGACTTACACACTTGGCATAAAATCTAAGGCCACTTTAACGAATCGTATATTAAAAGGTTACCCAAATTAGTAAAAGGAGAGAAGATAAAACTGACATGATTTTAACTATGATATATATATTTAAGGGGAGATGTCTAATGACAAAAATAAAACTTTGGATTTCAAGGCAACAAATATCCTCACACAGTGATTTAGCTGGGCCCGTAACCTGTTGGTAATAAAAGTCCGTAAATCGAACTACACTCTGCTACCAACAGTGTGTGTGTGTGTGTGTGAGAGAGAGAGAGAGAGAGAGAGAGAGAACAAATATGTATTTTTATAACTTGACACTTTTATAACTTGACACTTTATTCTAAATACATATTAGTTCTGTTGAAATATTTTGTTTTCATACTCAGTATTTACGGATTAAAAACGCTTTCAGCATTAAATTTTTTTCTCGATTATATATATATATATATATATATATATATATATATATATATAGAGAGAGAGAGAGAGAGAGAGAGAGGGGGGGTTGTAGATTTTAGTGAATCTGACAAGATGGTAAAAATAAGTGGAAAAGTGAATAAATGAAACACTCGCAACGGGTTTAGTGGTATGATTACTCTCTTTATAAACAGAACTTCTCATTACTTTTAGGACTTTGACTAATACAGCAACATTTTGACTCACACTTTCTACAGCCTTTCTAAAGTGAATGTTTTATTTTAGAAACAGTGAAATCTGTTCTTAAAACCTGTTTTAAGTCATTTCTAATGAATTTTTTACGTGTGAATCAATAAATCAGCAATGTGAAATATAATTATGCTTTAAATTTTGATCTGATAAATTCACTGTGCATAATATATATATATATATATATATATATATATATATATATATATTGAAGAGTGTATAACTATATTTATAAACTATATTGGTTTGCTTCATGAGTATTTTAGCAGAGTTGGTGTTATTCTTAACAATAATGTTTGATGTTTTAAATTTAGAGTAGTAGATTATAAGTTTTATTTGTTTTTGCTTTTCGATAGGTTTAATGTGTCTTTTTAAAATGTTGGTTATGGCTTGTTCGTCTAATTTGCAGTTGTAGCGCATTTGATTTCTGTAAAATAGAGTAATTCTGTTAGTGTTGTTATTGTTGGTAGTGTTATTATTTGTTTTGAAGATATAGTTTTATTTGCTGATCAACTAGTTCATTAAAGAAATTGTTATCAATAAGGGTTGTTAGTTGTCTAAATTTCTGAGATGAAGCTTGATGATTTGTATCATTAAGGGTTTTCGGACTATTGCCTTCATCTTCATTATTATTTCCATAACGTTTCGGCCGATTTATCCTCCAGCCTTCGTCAGGTGTTAGTCGAACTTGGGAACATTCAGGGAACTTCGAACTACGTCCCTTATTGAATCCGCGGGGGTCGCTTGTTCTGATTCTGTAAACCATAACCGGGTACAAGTGTTAAGTATTGCTGTATTATTACTCTCCTGCAGTCAGGATTGAACCTGAAACCTCCAGGTAATTGTCTCCTTAGAAGTTTAGGGAACGCACAGAGCAAGGTCATCTGTGTATTGTAAGGCCACCTTCACCGGACAGTATCTCAATTTCAACTCCCATCATCCATATACGGTAAAGAAAGGAATAATCCGTGGCTTACAAAATCGAGAAAAAAAAAAAACATTAGTAGCGATACTGATGCATATCAAGAAGAAATGATTAGTTTGAGACACAACCTCCATCGTAACAACTACCCAGAGCGCATAACATCGGCTCCAAGAAACCTGGATTAGAGGATATAGGACAATACCCGAAAACTCACCACAATATGTCTGCCCTAGATCAAAGAACTAGCCGAAAGGTTCCAAAAGATATATAGTCCATATGAAATCAGGTCAGTATTCACAAGTGGTTCAACTCTCCGGAGATATCTTTTCCGGTTCAAGCCACCAACGGAATTCAACATGATCAAGAACTATGTTTACTCCATCCCTTGCATTTGTAGTAAAATATACGAAGATAGGTCCTCCACTAGAAGTAAGGCTAGAAGAACATCGGAAGGCAGTAGTACGAGGTGAGACGGAAAAGTCGGGTATGGCGGACCATATATGGAAGGAAAAGGGAAACCATCTGCTCTTATGGGATGAAGTTGAAATAATTGAAAGAGCTGAACATTAGAGGATTGGGCGCTATAAGAAATCAGCACATACGTTGGGCTACAATGATCTGCTGAGTAGACCAATTATAGAGATGAATACAATATGGGAACTGATAATTAAAAAGGTGAGATAATAAAAACTGAATAGGTAAAAAGTCCTTCGTTAGATTTTAAAGTTCCTCACCAAGTGACTCCAGTTTTTACAATCAATGGTTTACATCGTCAAACTTAAGTCATTTGCATAATTCTCTATGCATAACAATCCGTTGTCTGTCGAGTCAGTTTTAATATTCGTTTGAAACAACTTGCTGCTTTTACTTTTGTGGTTAACAGGTTCTCTTCTTTCTTACGGAACCCAACAAAGAAAAGAAACAGTAAAGTCTAATTTCTTTCTTACGTTATTGTTTCGAGCTATTTTGTGACAAAGACATCTGTAGTTTTTCTGAGGTCATTATTATTAGTCATCATTATTATTATTATTATTATTATTATTCAAGTTTTTCACAACAGCGTTAGCCGATGGTTTCTCACAGGAGTCTGAGTGACATGTCTTCTCAAGTCTCCATGACTCTTCTCGGTATTCTGGCCGATCTCAGCAATGCTGGAGTTTGGATTGTCTCCATTCGTCCAGTAATTTCCAAGTCTGCAAGTCCTTTTATTAATCCTTTGGTGACTGTACCGAGAACACCAATTACAATTGGTATAACCGTTACTTTCATGTTCCATTTTTTTATTCCCTAAGCAAGGTCGAGGAATTATTAATAGTATGGTTGTTGTTGTTGTTGTTGTTGTTGATGGTGGTGGTGGTGGTGGTGTTTTTGCTGTTAATAAAAGGAAGAAATAATGAGAAGATTAAAAAGAAATGTCTCCAAGAAAGAAAAGCAACAATGTTAGCATGAATAACACTGTAATGCAATTAGCAATTCTAATGTGTCCTAGTTAAATTTGAATTCTTTTAAACGAGGGATGAAGTGAGGATGTTGGTAAGAATAGATGCAGTACTTGTATCTCTTCACGGTGAAAGAGCAATTAATGCAAATACCCACCTCACCGTCCCCCATGACGTCACCGTTACGCGCGTAACGGTTTTTCCGATTGGCCCACGCTCCCGTCTACTTATAAAAAAAGACAGGCTTAACAGGTAGACGACATTGCAGAATCGGTAATAGACAGCCACAAGAAAGAAGGACGAAAAGAAAAATCCTACAGTGTGGCATAGAAAACGATACGAAATCTCAATTAATTGCTCTGTTCAGAGACTTTTTCTTCAAATCAGGACACGTCATACGAGGAAGAGTGAGTTGCTTTTAAACTTTCTTTCTATTCAACGCAAAGCAGACATTTCTTTTTCTGTTCTACACAGTAAGTTTTTATATACTATCTTTTTCTCACTCTCTCTCTCTCTCTCTCTCTCTCTCTTCATATATATATATATATATATATATATATATATAAACTAAAATATTTATTTTTTTATGTATGTATTTGTGTATTCATTGTATATATCATATGTATGTTTAATATATTATATATCAAATATTTATTATATATATTGTACAAGATATAGTTTTCTGTATATATATATATATATATATATATATATATATATATATATATATATATATATATATATCTTTCTTTTGGTATATATATATATATATATATATATATATATATATATATATATATATATATATATATGTTATCATGATCCTGAGTTTTCCAATGATTAAGATAACACATGAATCTCGGAGATCGAATGATTGACGTAGGTTCATAATATCTTATTTTCACTTTTGTTCAGCTACAACAGTATGGAACACTTAACCTTTTCATAAACAATTACATTGTATCATCAATTATATATATATATATATATATATATATATATATATATATATATATATATATATATATATATATATATGGGGGAGTGTAGTTGGTCAGCAGTCTTTCATTTAAGCATGTTTGGTTGAATAATAAAGACACATTTTGTTTATATAATTTTATTAAGATCCTTTCAAGTTTCCTGATAAGTGTCTTGGTTTCAGGTTGGAATTAGTGGATGAATTTACCAAAATTGTCCTGAGCGTAATATCGACATCTTCTTGGTCTGAAGATGCAGATCTAACTTTTTAAAAGTATATTGGACCTACAAAAATAAATATCATTACAGAATATATCATTAATTTTTAAAGGTTTTTCTCTTATATGGTATATATATATATATATATATAGTAGGGATACTTAAGTCAGTTATATATATATATATATGTGTGGGGGGGGGTTAAACAAAAATGTTTTTGATCTTTTTCACAGTAGAGAAAACTGGTATAAATGATAGTTATTCCACTGGTAATTCAGACGACTATGTATAGATTTATTTTTTGTCAATGTCTTTTATGTTATAACTTAGACTATTTGGACTATTGTCCTCATCTTTGTGGTTACACTCACGACGTTTCGCCGATAAGCCCTCCGGCATTTTTCAGGAATTTCATGTCGAAATCTCGAAATCGGGAGCCCATACAGAACCTCAAACTGAACTTTTTTTAAGTTATAAGTATTCTTTGTTATTCCTATCTGTACTTGGAATTGAACCTGTAACATTCAGATGATTCCATTCAGAAGCACTTTCCAACCAAACAACTTATCCATCTGTCCTTACTACTACCTAACACTTGTACTCGGTCATGGTTAACCGAATTTGAACAGTCAAACCCCGTGGATCGAATAAAGAGTTCTGTTCGAAGTTCTGTGTTGGCTCTCGAGCTCGACATGAAACACATGAAGAAGGCCAAAGGATGTATCGGCCGAAACTTTGTAAGTATAACAATAAAGATGAGGCCAATAGTCGGAATTATGATTCGTACGATGAATAGTCGTTATAGAAACGTCAAAACGACTTTTAAATCAAAACCAACTCCATTTACTATGGAGGATTAGAAGCTTACTGCTCAACTTCATTTCCCTGACCTTTGTGCCAAATTTTAACAATTTCAGCCGGGGGCAGTGTATAATCATTTTAGAAGACAAGGCCAATACCAGGGTGGAATGTCTGTGCTCTTGGATGACTTGGTCACTCAACATTGATAAATAATCACGTACATTGACGGTGGAGCTTAGGCAATCGAGATTAAAAGCTTCTTTCAGGCTGTCTTCAGATGAAAATTCACTCTGATCATCGAAAAGGTGTAAAGTAATTTCTTAAAGTAAACGACATTATTCCATTGCTTCATTGTCCAATTCCAAAGCTCAGGGCACTAATATTTGTCATCTGCAGGTTTTTCATTTGTACGCCAACTTTACTTTAGTGATAGTTTCTCTCAAAGTATCGCGCTACGAGGCAGTTTTTGTGGTAAAGGTTCCAATAATCAAGCTTGAAAAACTTTTGAAATATGATAGATCTGTCATCGTTGTTATAGCATACCAATAGAAATATCTGAAAAGAATAAACTTGATTCTGGAATTAAATATATTCCTTATTCCACGAGTTCTTTGAACTCTTTCTTGCTGTCGTTATCTTTGCGTCTAGAGTGTAATGTTTCTCAACTTTTCTCGGTGTGTGAAAATCTGGAATAAGCTATAGTTATTCAGATAAGTATCTTTTTACAGTGAGGTTTGGTGTAATATCATTTTAGAAGAGTGTGCCAAGATCAGGAAACAATATTTGTTTACTTTTTGTTACAATGCTTCACGATCCTCGGTCAGTGAGATTTGCCTTCCACCCAGAGTTGCGCATATAAACATTACTTTAGAAACATTTTCTCTCGAGACCTCGAACAACTCGCTAGTTTTTATGATTGGAATTCCAACCATCTATGCTGGAACAGCTTGTCTTCTTTGGAAATTTGGCGGATCAATCATTGTTGTATATCAATTTAATATATGCGATGTCTGCAGTACGTTGTTGTTGTTGTTGTTGTTGTTGTTGTTTATGTTTTTATGATTCAACGAGTTTCAATGCTCTATGATCCTCAGTCAGTAATTTTCACTTTCGTTCAAGAAATATTACCTTATTTTAGATTTTTGTCCCCGTGGCCTAGTGGTAAACGTGCTGGACAACGATATCGTTGTAAGCAAATTCGAACTCCAGTCGCACCATTGAGTTCATTTACGAACTTGGGAAAGGTATGCACACCCTTATCCCCCTGTAATTGGGGGTTGAATAGTACTATGGGATACACATTTTTCTAGTCTTAAAATAAGCGATAAAAACATACTTAAGAACATTCTAGTTATTTAGGATCAAAACCGCATTAGCATTTAAGTTACATTTTTATATTTTTCAACCAAAAAGCTAAAAACATAGAATAGAACATTCTAGAAAAGTAGGATCGGAAGTGAACTAACAGAAAATATTTAGACTCGAAAATAAAATAGTAAAATACAAATCTGATTGGCCAATAAATGTCTACGCGCCAAAATTTTAGGACGATTCTTTGATCCACCTGTAGGATATAAATAACACAGAGTTAGGGAGCTATTCACACAGACCAAAACACACAGCTTACACACAGACGAACACAAGCCACTAAGCCAGTAAAGCAGTAGCCGATACTATGTCCGGCAAATTCCTTTCCTTCCTCAACTAAAGTTCATGACCTCTCTTCAGATGGCCGACAATCACATTCAAAAGAAAAACCCGACAAACTTTCTTTCATCAACGCGACACGCTGTCGCCACAATCATAAAACCCGCTATGAACTTAATGTAAGTAAGAACGACTTATTTACCGACTCCGTTAACATGAACATACACACATCTTTAAACAAATTTATTTTCTTCTTGTCAAACTTTATTTTCCAAAAGGCCATTTACACCTCATGTATTTTGTTTGTTTTCATATTTTGTTATATGCATATTAAATTGTTTGTTGTTTAATATTCGGTGTGTTCTATTCCATTTCTTTTACGCGATTGTAAAGTTTTGTGTTCTATTTGTGGTGGGAATAATTTAGCGAGCAATACCCGTAAATTACGGACGCACATCTACTGAAATAACCAAATTACATACACACACCCCCACAGTACCACTTCTGTTATTCTACAAGGATGAAGTTGACCTTAAATAACCCAAGAAGGATGAAATGCCATTAAAGAAAGAAAGCAGCGGTCGAAGAGTATATCGATCCAAAGCGTCGTGATAAAAGACAATAACACCAAGATTATTATTAAATAGAATGTTATTGAATGAGCATATTAATTGAAGTGTCCGATTACAACTGGTTAAGAGAACAAGAATTCCATTGTTACTGGCGGGGGGGTTACAATTTTGGTTGCTAGTATTTTCCTCTAAACTTTTAAAACTATAATTTCTAAGATAAAATGTAAATCCTCATAATAGATATAAAAGATTTACCTATTGCATTTTTGTATTATGAAGTTCTATGAAAAAAAAGGTTTTTGAAGATAAACATGTTTTAATAAAGTGACAGCTAAGAGATTTATTAGTTTAAACAGTTTAGGATTTTATTCAAATTATTGGTCCTAACGTCTTATCTGTTATTAATATATTTACCGTTGAATAAAAAACGAAAGGGAACATCCTCTTTTTTGAAAGATTAGCATAAACCTAATTAGTAATATCTAAATAGATATGAATTATTATTTTACTTAGACGACAAAATTTTTTTTTCATGCTTTGAAATTTAGATTCTGTACAATAATTTACATCTTGCAGCAATATGGCTTTCCGATTATTATTATTATTATTATTATTATTATTATTATTATTATTATTATTATTATTATTATTATTATCCATTGTTAGAGAAACTTTCTCTAACATCTAACATCTAACGTTGTTATCTTATACAGGGTTCATTAATTTCTGTTCAAAAATTAAAAATATAAGACTAGCTACAACGTGGTAGACTACACTACTATTTATCTATCTATTTATCTATCGATCTCCATTACTTGTTCTTTCACTTCTTTTTTATTCTCCCACTTTAGTTTACTACTCTCCAGTTTTCTCCCTTCGAAACACGTCCTTTTCTTACTCTTTTTTTTTTACAGTTTCTCTTTCCTTCGAATTTATTCGCTCTTTGCTTTCTTTTTCCCAAACAGTTTTTATTTCTTTTTTTTTTTCTTCCTTTCTTTCTTTCTTTCTTTCTTTCTATTTACTTGAGTAATATGAAAAGATTTCAGCTGAACAATGCCTCTACGTTCTCAACTCACCAACATTATTGATACACCTCTATCTCGAAAGCCACAGATGAGAATTGCTGATACGTACGTAAAGAATCCAATCATATAGGACAGCAATTATGTTAATGCATTGCAAATTGTTTTATAATAGAAATGCAACGAAATTCAGGAAGAAAAGAAATTTCAGTGGTTAGGAATTAAGGCAAGCATTGTTAATTGAATGGAACCATTATATGTAGAATGTAAATGCATTACAAATGAATTCATTATAGAAATGAACTGAAAATCAGGAAGAAAGGGATTGTCATAGATCAAGTATTAAGATGGGTGTTAATGACAGAAAAGGGCTCATATTAGTCTTGGACAATTCAAACAAAAATGTATTGATAGGAAAAATTTTTAATGCTTTCACAGTTTGTCTTATACAAGTTCAATTTAGGCACTTGGCGTGATTTAATGGTTAAGAAACTTTGCTAAAAGATTATTATTGGTGAGACCAGTTCCCATTGAGCGCCACATATTTCTGGCAAAATGTTAAATTAAACTTGACTGAATAAAGGTCCAAACTGACAACTTTCTGATTATTTCTTCGTGAGACAGGAATGAAAGAAGAAAATAAGAAAGAGATGGAATGTCGTAAATTGAGAAGAAAGAAAATGAAGGAAAGAAAGAAAGGAAGTAACATGGAAAGGAAGGAACAAAAATATGAAGTGAGTCAGAAATGAACGAAAAAATAGGAAGTTGAAAAGAGAACAAGATATAAGGAAGGAGCAAAGGAAGGAATGAAGAATGTAATGAAGATACGTGGGAATGTGAGAAGGAAGTAATGAAAGGAAAGAGATAGAAATAAATCAATTTAGTATAACATGGTGGCGGGTTGTGGAATAAATCTTCTGAGATAACGTCATAACGAAATTCTTGTCGGTGATAAAAAAGATTCACAGTGACAACAATATCATAGCGACTTATCATAAACAAATCGTTATAGGGGACACTATGACATCGATAAGGGAAATATTGTGCAGCAGATTGTTATAGTGATTTCATTGTCGATACAGGAATTACATCTAATAACCTAATCATTATAAAGGTGTATTTTATTTTGGAAGAAGGAGACTTCTCATAACACAAGGGTCGTCTATGTTCTTGTTATGACAATTTCAAGAAACACTGTAATTACATATTAAAGTGATCACTTTTTCAAGTGGAAACAAATAAACAAATGGAAGTTACAATGGCGGTAATCATCAGTGGACAATAAAAGGGCAAGGACGAATAATCATTTTGGACCCACGTCGTTTGTTCCTTTGAATGTCTTTCAGGGGGCAATTTTCTTGTGAAAGGTAGAAATTCAAGTTAACTCATATTCTGTTTTACGTTTTGGACTTCATCTTCTTTTATCCCTTTTCGACTGTCTGCATAATCGCTCCCCTAGACTCCTTTGGGGGGTCCTGACCAATCGTCTTCAAGTCTGCGATGATTCCTTTGTTTGTCTGCTACCCTTCTACCTCGACTATTCTCTGACTCTTTTTGGCAACTTTTTTTATAAAATGATATCTGCAACAGATAACGAAAGAAAAATTACCTTACTTTTAAACAATAGTTACTTTAACACAGGAATTTTCTACTTTTTTATGTATATCATTGTGACATGACATTCCTATCTAACCTTGTAGATTTCATCAAGGTGTTTTTATAAAAAACGACATTTATCTTTCAACTATTTTTCCAAAAGTGTGTGGAAAATACACTCTAAATGACATTTGTTTATCTGGCTACCAAGTAGTTTGTTTATTCTCCTTCTTAAGGGGTACTTTATGACAAGAGGAAAGAAAGGAAAGAAAAAAGAAAGCAATAAATCAATCAATGAAGGTTGAAAAGAAGGAAATATAAATTTAAAGGTTACTTCATTGCAGAATGAAGGAAGTAACGTAGAAAGAAAAGAAGGAAGAAACAGAAAGGAACGGTGAAAAGGGAGCAGCAAAAGGGAGGAAAGAGATGATAAACAAGGAAGGATAAAAGGAAAGAAGAAAGGACAGAAATTTATAAAGGAAGATCAGATAGAAGAGAGAAAATTCACACTAAAAAATTGGAAAATAATAAAAGAGTAGAAAAATGATAAGAGCAAAGAAATATAAATGAATTATTTAGTGAATCTTTCTGGGACCAAAACTCGCCTAACATTTGATTTTGCATTAAATTCTATGAATTATCAGAGAGCGTGGGGATATTTGGTATCGCAAATTGTCCTTACTCTTTTCTTCTTTATTCATAAACAGATTGGTAGGTAGATTGTAATGGGTTAAATATTGAGACACTCATGAATTTTACAGTACAGAAGTTGAGACTATATAAAAATGTATTTCTAAGAAAAAACTCAAGTCGACCACGTGTGGCACTTGATTTGGCCAGAGTGGAAAAGGGAGAAGTAATCCCAGAAAATACGGCAACAAAAAGCTACCTCCCACTATTTGTCGAGAACTACTAATGGGACACTCAGTGCGAATTCGGGGAACAAACTGAAAAGCAGGAAAAAATATCCAGCAGAAAGGTTTCGCCGCTCGCTTCTTGAATTGCCGATAAGTATTTTAAAAAGGCAAGAAGCTTCCCAAGGAATAAAAGTAAAATTAAACGAAAGTCGACAAATGAAATTCTTCCAAGTTAAATAACTGAAAGAAAATTCAACCGAGAATTCAGCTGAAAAGAACTTTAAAGAAAACTCAAAATTAAATGAAAACTGAAATATTTCGACAAAACTAAAAAGAAAAGAAAAATACTCAAATTCAAAGAATTTTGTTTCTCAGACACTCCCTCCGATTGGTTCCCGCAAATTGCACTAAAATTTGCGACACTTTTCTATTCCTTTCTTTCTTGTTTCTTTTATATAAAATTTCTTTTTAAAAACTTACTGTCTGTGTTATCTTTATGAATCAGTATCCGATTTAGAAAGATGTGGAACTTACCGTTTGAACTTACCCACTAAAACCCTCTAAAAACATTACCCAGTTAAATAGTAAACTTGGCTTTAGTGTCATTACTTCATTGTAAATTTTATTCTCTCCCTAAAATTTCTTTTATATTGCAAATTTTATCCTCCAATTTTTTTAATCAGCCTTCTAAATTATCTCCACGACAAGTATCACACTTCTTTTATTGTGTATCAACCCTTTTAAAACTATTCAAAAAACTTTATACAAAACCTTTTTTTTCACAAAAACTTTTCCCCTGACAATGACCTGGGGTCAAAACTAATTGAGGAAATCAAAGAAATAAATAGCACAAAAGAAATATTTCTATTTGTCTTATCACTTTTTTCAACTAATACATATATTAGTTTCTTTGTTTAATGGCATATCAACCTTCGTGAGTTATTTTATATTGACGCATTCCTTGAGGAAAAACAGTAGAACCCGTAGCTGGTGGTTGAGGAGATTATATATTTCCCAAGAGTATTAATCCGGAAGTGAACATAATAGAAAAACTGGAGTCTAACTCGTTTACAAAGATATTGCAGTTCAGCACTTTAAATATATATATATATATATATATATATATATATATATATATATATATATATATATATATATATATAAAGATGAACAAAAATGATAACACAAACAGAAATATTACTTCAATTTTTCTTATTATTTTATTATTCTCAACTATTTTCGACCTTTGGTCATCGTTAAGAGAAAAAGTTTTGAAGAAAAATTTTCAAGAAAATTTTTTAAGATTTTGAAAATTTTCAAAGGAGTTGATATACTATATGAAAAGGGGTGTAAAATGTATTGTTGGCTTAGCATATCCATTTGTCCAATGTAGAATGTTTTCTGGTTAAAATGTCTTTAAATGGTCTTGTGTGTGTGTGTGTGTGTGTGTGTGTGTGTGTGTGTGTGTGTGTGTGTGTGTGTGTGTGTGTGTGTGTGTGTGTCAGTCTTTCTGCTGTGAGTAAATCCAGTTAATGCGTGTTTATTAGGTTTATGAGGAGTGCGTTTCAAATTGTTTGTTTATGGATTTTTGTCGTCGTCCAGCGTTATATTCAAGGAGTGGGCCTTTCAAATCAGCAATGACTTATTGTCGGCTTTGTTTGTTTGAACGCTTGAGGTTGTCAAATTTATATTTCAAAGCCAAGTGATCAAGTTTTATATTAAATCCAAATGGCACATTTTCAGATACTTTATCTATTTGTTTTTTTGTTGTTGTTTTTTTTGTTTGTTTTTTTTTTGTTTTGTTTTTTGTTTTTGTTTTATTTTTCAATCATTGATTTTATATTTTTTCAATTCTTTTCATGATGATGAATTTATGCCTATCTATTGAAGTTGTAACCATTTGTGCGGAAGTGTTTTTCTACTAATATTAGATTTTTCTAGGCATTCCAATAGATTTGTAGTAAATTTTTAAAGCATTTTATAAATGATTTGATCGATTCATTGTGTTTGCAGCATATTTTGTTCTTAATATTGCATAATTGACCAAATTTAGTTGATTTTATTGTGTCTGTCTTATTTATTTCTTCATTATTTAGTATGTTGTTGCCGCCTATCATTTCTCTACGGTCAACAGTAAGTTAGGATAACAGGTTTTTGAAAAACATCTTTAAAGTTGGGATTTACTTTCCAAATGTTTCAACGGTTCTTGTTTATTTGGGCTAGTGATGGGAGAGTGATGTCGGACAGTATTACAACACACTTCCACAACACTTTCCTACTACTCGGTCAAATAATCAAGAACTGTTGGGTGTTCTGGATATATCAATAAACTGCATCTAATGTTGAGGCTCCAGGTTCGGAGATCTGGGGAGTGTGGAGTATCCCTTCATAGCCATTACTCCCAGGTGTCCAATCTGACCCGGGGTGGTTGTCCCATTTATGATTCAAATAAACCTGTTTAAATATTATTTGTATTCGATAGAACCCTGTACAAAAAATCCTCTAAAGAAACAGTTACAGACAAAGTGTAAATATCAACATACAATGAATGCGATTCCCTAGCCTCTAGGCATAGAAAAACCCGAGATTATTTGGAATGTCGTTAAAATCAATCAACCAATCTTTAAGTATTACTATTTTGTCAACTACCAAAGCACTTTTCTTTCCTTTTTTTTAATTCAAATATCCAGTTAAGTCTTGCATTAAAACACAGATGCATGCAAATTAATGGAAACAAACAAAATTTCAAACAAAAGAGAAAGCATTAAAGCATTTTAATAATATTACGAAAATGAAACATTTTTATTTTATTTCATAAAATAATCGTCATGATACAATGATTATGTTGTGATCCCAAAACAAATAACATTTCAAATTGTTTTTCTCGCTTTTTAAAATTTGAATTATCTTTGGCTACTGACAATTCAGTTGATTTGAATTTATTTTCATTTTTTTTTAATTATATGAAATACTTATAAAAATATTCATAATAACCATAATCTATTACCTAACAATGGGTTAAAATATTTCTTTTCTAAGGATGACTTTGGCATTTATTAAACCACGAAGACTGATATGCCATTAAACAAAGAAATAAAAATCACAATCAATCATTAATGCTTGAATAAATTCCTGACCACGGACAATCCTTTTTGTCCGACATTTTTATACATTTCTATAGTAAAATCATCAGCAAAACCTTTACAAGATACATATTTTGTAAAAAAATACTTACATGAATTAATAACTATTTACAATTCCTTTCTATCAGTTTTCAATGCATTTCTTTAATAAAATCATTAGCAGATAATACTTATACAAGCCCGTTTATACCAGTAATGCTAGATATCATTCATGACCATTGGTAATCCTTTTCTTTAAGATCTTTAATGTATGTCTTTAGTAAATTCATTAACAATGTGTTTAAGTAATATGTATGATAGCTTTGTTCTTTCTGCAATGATTACATTCATTCTTGAACACTAAAAATTCATTTCGTCCTGATTTTCGATCATTAAATCATTTGAAAAGCCGTTATATTATACATATAGTTTTATTCTGTCATGCTTGCATTAATACCTGACAATTTCTAAGAACATATAAAAGTCCGTTTCTGTATTAACGGACAATCCCTTTTTTCTTAATTTATAATACATTTACATGGTAAAACCATTTATAATTCATTGATATTATACATATATTAGCCACGTTCTGTTAGTAATGATTGTATCAATTCCTAACCACATACCATCCATTTCTTCATTTTTTAAAAATTCATTTCTATAATAAAATCATTAACAGAAGATACTTATGCTAATCTGTTTCTTATAAAAACGTTTGTATTCATTACTGGCCGTTGACAATCTATTTCTTCCTGATTTTGAATGAATTTCAATAACATACTCATTAGTAATTCATTTACATTATATAAATCATATTTCTATTCAGTCAGTAAGTCTTGTATTCATTATTGGCCGCTGATAATTGCACCTCTTGATTTTCATTGTACTGTAATTGAACAATTTTTTGTTATGCATTTACGTTATTATAAATATCAGAACCATATTAAATAGATAATGTTTATGTTGTTTCCTTATTATGTATATACAGACAGCCGAAACTTAATTGGACAGTTTTAAGTAAGAAATTGTAAATTTAGCTGTTGTTGACTTTCACACCTGATACGTTTCTGATGTTCTAATTGGTCAATGAAATACTTCGTAATAGTGATGTCATTAAACTATTGCCATCTATTTAAGCATTTAAAGATTTAACCATTTTTTTTACTTGTCTTCAATAATATTTTTTTGCATATTTTTCTTTATTTTCAGAATTCAATATGCTGAAAATGATTTTCTTCTTACTATTCTTGAATCTGCAAACCATATTAGGCTATTCTCGAGATGAAAGTAAGTTCTAAATTTTTGTATCAATGGTATTCAAAAGCTTTTTGTCACATTTCCTCAATTTATCCCTCATTCTAAATTCTCCTTTAGTAAATGCTTCACCGCTAGAGTCATCCTTTATAAAAATGACTGGAATTCCTCTCAGATTTCACCGCAGGCCAAAATTCATCCCGCTATTTTTTTAATTGTTTCTGTTAGATTTCAGATCCCTTCCCATGGAAGACAAGTGCTTCTCATTTTAGAATAATATATATGTCATTACTAACATTAACAGAGAGTATATGATAACAGTAAGTAAAGAAGAAAGTAACATTAAAATCCTTTTTAAAAATACTGCAACCAGTCAATAAATGTTTCTTTTTCTTTATTGCATTTGCTGTAAACTTTGATTCATCTTCTCCGTCAATATGAAATAAAAACTTTGACAGATATAATCATACCAAAATCTCTGGATCGAAAATCATTCATTTGAACAAGTATTTGTTTTATTCATCTTAATCATAACACAAACGATGCATTATTTCTACCACTACAAAGAACAACACATGAAATACAAAAAGAAGTTATTTCACAGTTCCAACTTTTGACTTGAACGTTACTTTTCAATTACATATTACATTGACGTAAATATGATCAGCATAATTTTGTTCAAATAAATCTATAGCATCATTATTCAGTAACCAAAATATTTCCCTGGTTGTAAATGTACCTTACCTTCTTTCATCTATACAGAATTCTCGATCATAAAAGAACGATTTCAGTTTTGAATTGGTGAATTGTGACAATGATGTTTCGGTAGCTTAAAATCGTTGAGACTGCCCGGCAAATAAGTAATTTAGGCACGGACTAAAACAACTTTAAAGTTGTCTAGTCTGGAGAATATGCCGCATAAGAGAAAAATTCCTATTCGAGCTCTCTGATTGCTGCGTCAAATTTTAAACCATAAATGAGCAATGTCATATCACAGAATACTTGTGCAACTTCCTTGATGTAAAATTATTGGTTGACCAACTTACCGTAAAACTCTTAGTCGACTTCTCTGCAGCAAAATGATTGGTCGACTGGAACCGGTGGCCCGAGTTTAAATTCTGGATGAGGTTGTTTATATTTCACTTCACGCTAATTCCCCTCGGGGAATCTATGAATCCATCTATTCTCTTTCCAGCTATGAGTAACTAGTGGGACAGACTACGTTCTTTATTCTAGGTAAGGCAACCAGTCTAAGAGAAGGAAAACTTTGAATTCAAATCAGGAGTACTCTGCTTAAAATTGATCTTTTATCACATCCTATTTGTGACAGAAGGGTTGAGTAAATATATATTTACTTGACTTCCTTATAGAAAAATACTTTCGATAACCGATTTGTCATGGAGATTGTGAATTTTTTTAAAACTAGAATGCATGCATACCATGATGGTATGCATGCATTCTAGTTTTAAAAAATAACAAATTGGAAAACTCCGGGCCATGATGGCCCGGAGTTTTCCAATTTGTTATTTTTTTGAGTGTTGCTCCGAGTGGATCGAGGTACATTTTATTTTCAGGCCTTCTTCCAGTCCTTGCAACTTTTTTTCCATGTCATGTAACCATGTTATGATCTCTAAGTTCCCGTATTTTGCTCTAAAATTGTTTTGCTTCTCCCGCATCCGGTTGAGGGTATGTCTTCGCAATTTTCTCCAACTTGCTGGTATTATTTTCTTTCGTTGTTTTGTGATGTCCTATTTTGCTTATATTGCTTGATCCTATCTCGGTATCTTTTTAGTCTTCCATCTTTCGTCAGTACCTTCTGAGTTATCTCTTTGAGTTGTATCGTTTATTCTAAAATTGTTGCTTTTCTATTTTCGTCCCAATATATTCTCGCGTTTTTCTTCTGTCTTAGCATGTCCGCTTGTTGACGAAGCTTTCTTATTTGTGTTTCCGGTCTCATTTCCAATCCAGGTTTTGAATTTTAGTTCTTTAGGAGAACCCCAATCTTTTCACAGACTAATTTCGTTCCTGCATAGATTATTTCGTTTAATTCCGTGATGTTGTTCGTTGAGATATGTGTCAATAATTCGTTTATTGTTTCCGTTTCCATATTGACTGTTTTCCTGGCTTGATTTCTAACAGATGGTAATATGGTTTTCTTTTTAGACATCATTCTTTTTTTAGTCTCTACATTATTTTTTTTTCTTTTAGTATTAGTGCTTTGCTCTGTGTTTGGGTGTGTGGTGTTTCTATTACTATTACTTTGCGGTTCAGTTTGAATAGAGTGTTCTTATTTTTTGGTTTATTCCGGCTCGATTCTTGTATTCAGGTCTTGCTGACACATTGCTCTATTTATTTGTTGGTGTGTTTCTCGTATTTCAAGGTCAATTTTTAATCTAGTACACCAGGTTTGAATTCAGAGGAGTTTTTTCTCCTAGACTGGTTGCCTTAACTAGGCTCAAGTTGGAGGAAATAGAAATGTATTCCTGTATTTGCAAAGGGCATTAGCGTGAAGTGAAACCTATTCCATTTCCTACAACGATGAACAAATGGTGTCTTGGGTATGGCAGTAAACTGCATCTGGTGTTAAGGCTCCTGTTCATGCCCATGACTTCCAGGTTCACTCTGTCCAAGAATGACAAGACCTGTTAGGGACCCATCTATGGGTAAAATGGATCCGTCTAAAAATTATTTGGATTTGATTGGAACGCTTAAAAAAACTCTAAAGAAACAATTTCAAAAAATGTAAGTACAAATGTAGAAGGAACTCACTTCCCTAACTTCTTAGCATATAATAGCCCTAGTCGAATTGGCACGCCATTAAAATCAATCCATCAAGTCTCCCTCGTATTTCTAATCAATCTTCTTTCGATTCTTGCGTTTTTATCTAACTTCTATTTTGCTTGCTTTCTTGATGTCACCGATATCTAATATTCAGTTGGTTTTTTTTTTTCATATTCGTTAAGTTTGGTACGATATTAACTGGATGGGGGGAAATGGTGTTGGGAAATCATTTTCTGGTAAATTTTAAAATGTACAGCTTTGAAAATCAATATTAGATCTAATGAGGATTGATGTCACACAAAGAATCACGGACTTGTATTTATCCATCCAAATTGAGTTACATTTTTTAAACCTAATGTGATTTCTTTTTTTCTTTCTTTTGGTGTCTTCTCTTTTTTTTGGGGGGGGGTACTTTTTATGTTATATTGGTTATTTAATTTCAAAACCTACTTATGCATATATACATTTATATATATATATATATATATATATATATATATATATATATATATATATATATGTGTGTGTGTGTGTTTGTGTGTGTGTGTGTGTGTGTTAATATGTATGTTTGTGGAGGGGTCATGTAAGCTTATGGTTTGTTGGTAACACTCCTAAACGACCCAAAGCTCATTTATTTGCACACAGTTAAATGGCTTGAAGCAACGCTACCTCACACTAATATTTCTATTTATTATCAATCACTTATTTGTCCACAGTTACAGAAGAATTAAATAGAAAAATGAATTCAATAATAAAAAATATTCCAGTTGCTATAAAAGACATTCCCTAGACACGGTGAACTACCCACGGATAATAATCAGCTATTTTGTGAAAGATAAGAAAACGATAAAGCTTGGGATAAATATGGAATTATGCCAAGTATAAAAAAAATTTCAAAGTATGATAAAAAAATCCTTTTTTTTTAAGTTTTTTAAGGCATTAACCTAATTGAATTTTGAATAAAAAGTAATTAAGTTGGCTACTTCACCAAATCTCAGTAACCCAGTTTGTACAACTATTTATCCATAACTGGGTGGAAAACAGATTTATTCATAGCTTTCCCAAAGGTATTAGTACGAATTGAAACATAAACAGTCTTGTCCAGGTTTTGAACTCAATTTCCTAGAATATTGATCATTACGCTTGGAGGCTCTTCAAATTATATAATGATTAACAATTGTTTTAATTAATTCCATTTTTCTTAGTTTGAGGATTATAAAAAAATAGCCAACATAACACATGGATTGTTGCAGAAAACAAGTCATTAGATCTGAACAGACAATAATCTTGAAGAGAGCCTTGAAAATCAACATTTGAAGTTTCTATCTTTTTACTTTGCCCCCAACATCGGTCACCGGTGCTAGTGGGGGGGTGTATATGCAACTATGTCAGCCATGAATCAGGCCCAAATGAAGTTACTTCCGTCGGGTTTTTCCAATCATGTTGGTTTTCTCTACTTATGTTCTTACAATTGATATCAACTGAATCTTCTAACAATTATAAATATCTTAAATGAATAGATTCGCAAATGAATTTAGTTTCAGTTTATTTATTTTTTTGCTTCTACGCGTGTTTCTCACTCTTAAAGTCGTTTTTAGTAAGTTAATGATTGATTAAAAAATTCCCTTTGGTTTTTCTAGCGGCGATTTGTTTTGATTGGGTTGTGGTTCCTTTTAATTCCCAGATTTGTGTCTCGGAACGTTCAGTTGTGTCTATACTTTCTGGGGTTTTGTTTTGTTTTTTTTTTCCTTTATCACTCTTTTCTTCAAAGATAATCTACTATAGTTGATATGCCCATAAAATACAACTAACAACTAACCTTTCCCCTCAATGATTCTGTTTGTGTGTGGGTAGTTAGGTCCTATTTAATGTGAGCTGTAATTTATCTATAAAGGTTTTTCTTTTATTTGGCGAAATATGTAGTCGTCAGTTTGGTATATTGGCATTATTTTAAACAATCCATTACTGGATTCGTATATATATATATATATATATATATATATATATACTCAAACCCTCCGCACAAACAGGATGCGACACAAGGCCAACTTTCCAAGCGGAGCTTTGCGGGTTTGAATTCAAAGCCTTCCCTCTTTCTGACCGGCTATCATACTCAGAATTCAGTCTACCCCACCACTCACTCACAGTTGGAAGAAGAAAAGTTGGATTAAGCCCCTCCCAAGGGCATAAACGCCGCGTGAAATGCAAACAACGCCGTCCAGGATCCGCACTCCGTTAACCGAGACCACATCCCCCAACAGCAACCATATTAAACCATCAACACTGATATTGCAACTCTAATCGTTACTCTACCCGCTCCTAAATAATTAAGCTCTTCCAATTTTTTTATTACTTAAATATTTATTAAATATTAATGTTCATCTAAACCAAAGATACAGAGACTTTATTATTTCAATTGGAACAATGATACAATCTAAATGAATATTATTAAGTAATATTTATTACCAAACTCTTCATATTCTACATATATCTGTCTATCTTAGTCTCATCAGATCTATCAAATTGGTTGGTTGGTTGGTTGGTTGGTTGGTTGTCTTATCCTGTCTATATTTTACCCTGTGTAAAAATGACATTTTTGTACCACTTTTATCTATCTCTCTTTCGATGTTGATCTTTTTTATTCTTTTTGTTGTTCGACATTTAAAATCTCTAACAAAGACTATTCTTCTCTCATTTTGTTCACTGTTCCCGCGTTAGTTGTCCCTTTCATTTTTACTGCGTGGTTTAAAGTAGTTTTCTTTGAATTTTCATCGTAATTTTATCCATTTCCAACAACTATTTGGATCATTTGGGGTTTTTTTTGTATATTTTTTTATTTAGGGTTAATGTTCCTGAACTTTATGTTTTCCTCTTTTGTTGGTCAAAAATTCTCCGACACCAAAATAAACAGCGTGAAAAAAGAAAAAGCTGCCATCAAAATTTGAACTCTCATATCGCCTATACTAGAGTCTTATCACTTACGAAAGTGAGATTTCCCACTTCATGAACCCGATGTTATCAAAGAAAATTAAAATATCTAACACAACTTGTCATCAATGTCGTCGCAGGAGTTTTGCTAGAACAAGACAAAACAAGGTTGAACAGAATTAGAGATTTTATTCTCATAAAATTGTTGAAACCAAGACTTAAGACCCCAATCTTTCCTGTACAAGACTAAAGACCCCAATCTTTCCTGTACAAGACTAAAGACCCCAGTCTCTCCTATACAAGACTAAAGACCCCAGTCTCTCCTATACAAGTCTAAAGACCCCAGTCTCTCTTATAAAAGACTAAAGACCCCAGTCTCTCCTATACAAGTCTAAAGACCCCAGTCTCTCCTATACAAGACTAAAGACCCCAGTCTCTCCTATACAAGTCTAAAGATCCCAGTCTCTCCTATACAAGACTAAAGACCCCAGTCTCTCCTATACAAGACTAAAGACCCCAGTCTCTCCTATACAAGTCTAAAGATCCCAGTCTCTCCTATACAAGTCTAAAGACCCCAGTCTCTCTTATACAAGATTAAAGACCCCAGTCTCTCCTATACAAGACTAAAGACCCCACTCTCTCCTATACAAGTCTAAAGACCCCAGTCTCTCCTATACAAATCTAAAGACCCCAGTCTCTCATATACAAGACTAAAGATCCCAGTCTCTTCTATACAAGACTAAAGACCCCTGTCTCTCCTATACAAGACTAAAGATCCCAGTCTCTCCTATACAAGACTAAAGACCCCAGTCTCTCCTATACAAGACTAAAGATCCCAGTCTCTTCTATACAAGACTAAAGACCCCAGTCTCTCTTATACAAGACTAAAGACCCCAGTCTCTCCTATACAAGTCTAAAGACCCCAGTCTCTCCTATACAAGTCTAAAGATCCCAGTCTCTCCTATACAAGTCTAAAGACCCTAGTCTCTCCTATAAAAGACTAAAGACCCCAGTCTCTCCTATACAAGACTAAAGACCCCAGTCTCTCATATACAAGTCTAAAGATCCCAGTCTCTCCTATACAAGTCTAAAGACCCCAGTCTATCCTATACAAGTCTAAAGACCCCAGTCTATCCTATACAAGTCTAAAGACCCCAGTCTCTCATATACAAGTCTAAAGATCCCAGTCTCTCCTATACAAGACTAAAGACCCCAGTCTCTCCTATACAAGTCAAAAGACCCCAGTCTCTCCTATACAAGTCTAAAGACACCAGTCTCTCTTATACAAGACTAAAGACCCCAGTCTCTCCTATACAATCTAAAGACCCCAGTCTCTCTTATAAAAGACTAAAGACCCCAGTCTCTTATACAAGACAAAAAACCCTAATCTCTTCTATACAAGAATAACAACCCCAGTCTCTCTTATAAAAGACTAAAGACCCCAGTCTCTCCTATACAAGTCTAAAGACCCCAGTCTCTCCTATACAAGATTAAAGACACCAGTCTCTCCTATACAAGACTAAAGACCCCTGTCTATCCTATACAAGTCTAAAGACCCCAGTCTCTCATATACAAGTCTAAAGATCCCAGTCTCTCCTATACAAGATTAAAGACCCCAGTCTCTCCTATACAAGATTAAAGACCCCAGTCTCTCCTATACAAGTCTAAAGACCCCAGTCTCTCCTATACAAGACTAAAGACCCCTGTCTATCCTATACAAGTCTAAAGACCCTAGTCTCTCCTATACAAGTCTAAAGACCCCAGTCTCTCCTATACAAGACAAAAAACCCTAATCTCTTCTATACAAGAATAACAACCCCAGTCTCTCTTATAAAAGACTAAAGACCCCAGTCTCACCTATACAAGTCTAAAGACCCCAGTCTCTCCTATACCAGACAAAAAACCCTAATCTCTTCTATACAAGAATAACAACCCCAGTCTCTCTTATAAAAGACTAAAGACCCCGGTCTCTCCTATACAAGTCTAAAGACCCCAGTCTCTCCTATACAAGATTAAAGACCCCAGTCTCTCCTATACAAGACTAAAGACCCCTGTCTCTCCTATACAAGTCTAAAGACCCCAGTCTCTCCTATACAAGTCTAAAGACCCCAGTCTCTCCTATACAAGACTAAAGACCCCTGTCTATCCTATACAAGACTAAAGACCCCAGTCTCTCCTATACAAGACTAAAGACCCCTGTCTATCCTATACAAGTCTAAAGACCCCAGTCTCTCCTATACAAGTCTAAAGACCCCAGTCTCTTCTATACAAGAATAACAACCCCAGTCTCTCCTATACAAGTCTAAAGATCCCAGTCTCTCCTATACAAGTCTAAAGACCCCAGTTTCTCCTATACAAGACTAAAGACCCCAGTCTCTCATATACAAGTCTAAAGACCCCAATCTTTCCTATACAAGACTAAAGACCCTAGTCTCTCATATACAAGACTAAAGACCCCTGTCTATCCTATACAAGACTAAAGACCCCAGTCTCTCCTATACAAGACTAAAGACCCCTGTCTATCCTATACAAGTCTAAAGACCCCAGTCTCTCCTATACAAGTCTAAAGACCCCAGTCTCTTCTATACAAGAATAACAACCCCAGTCTCTCCTATACAAGTCTAAAGACCCCAGTCTCTCCTATACAAGACTAAAGACCCCAGTCTCTCCTATACAAGACTAAAGACCCCAGTCTCTCATATACAAGTCTAAAAATCCCAGTCTCTCTTATATAATTAATAGATTTTGAAGAAAAGCGATAAAATTATGCCTTCCCCAATCAGTGAGAAGTCAGTGCAAACTACTTTAACCAGATTATTTTACTCGTTGCTCTGATAATCTTTATTCCATTCGCATTTAATACTTCTACTACTACTTCTACTAATTTTTCAGATAGATAAGATTAGAACTCGGTGGAAGATAGACAATCTAGAATAGCCTGACAAACAATAAACGAAGTGAGCAGAAGAAAGAACACAGCCAAAGCAAAACTTAAAGCAGCAAACCAACAAGAAAGAATAAAACTGTGGAAACAGCACTTCGAAAACTTACTTGGAAACCCACCAAAAATAACGCATGAACCAATCACCAGAATAATTAGCAAACAATTAGACATTAAACTAGGACCGTTCACACAAGAAGAACTCGACTCGGTTCTCAGAAAAATTAAAAATAGGAAAGCTGCAGGGCTGGACGAAATTCCCCCGGAAGTATGGAAGACCAGACAATTCGACGACATACTGCTCCGACACTGCAACGCAGTATACAATCAAAATCCGATAGATAGATGGATGAAGGGATGCATACTCCCCTTCCCTAAAAAGGGGGACCTCGGATTAGCCAAAAACTACCGAGGCATAACACTTACATCCATAGCTGCCAAAATCTACAATGCCCTACTACGAAACCGAATAGAACCCAAAATCGACAACATACTTAGAAAAAACCAAAATGGCTTCCGAAGAAATAGATCCACGACCTCACAAATATTAACCATCCGCAGAATCCTTGAAGGTGTACGGGCAAAGAACCCACAAGCGACATTAATATTTGTCGACTTTACCAAGGCTTTCGACTCCATTCACAGAGGAAAGATGGAACAAATCCTACTAGCATACGGCATACCTAAAGAAACCGTAGCGGCAATAACGATTCTCTATAGAAACACTAAAGTAAAAGTACGATCACCGGATGGAGACACAGAATACTTTGACATTGTAGCAGGAGTACTACAAGGGGACACACTGGCCCCGTACCTCTTTATCATTTGTCTAGACTACGTACTTAGAACATCGATTGACAAAATCAAAGAGAATGGCTTCGAACTGACGAAGAGAAGAAGCAGAAGATACCCCGCAACAACAATTACCGACGC
Source organism: Sepioteuthis lessoniana (assembly GCA_963585895.1). NCBI lineage: Eukaryota > Metazoa > Mollusca > Cephalopoda > Myopsida > Loliginidae > Sepioteuthis > Sepioteuthis lessoniana. The sequence goes on from OY757928.1 coordinate 1,576,858, forward strand.
CGACTACGCCGATGACATAGCGATACTGGCAAATACACCTGACCAAGCCGAAACACTTCTGCATAGTTTGGAACGAGCAGCAGCAAGCATAGGCCTCCATGTTAATGCACACAAAACGGAATATATGTGCTATAACCAAACGGGGGACATCTCCACTCTAGAAGGAACCCCACTTAAACTAGTAGACAAATTCACGTACCTAGGAAGCAGCGTCGAATCAACCGAAAAGGACATCAAAACGAGGTTAACGAAAGCATGGACAGCTATCAATAGGCTATCGATTATATGGAAATCAGACCTAACCGATAAAATGAAACGCAGTTTCTCCCAGGCAGCGGTCACATCGATACTGCTATATGGATGCACTAAATGGACGCTAACAAAACGGCTGGAGAAGAAACTAGATGGCAATTACACAAGAATGCTGCGTGCAATCCTGAACAAGTCCTGGCAGCAACACCACACAAGACACCAACTGTACGGCCACCTGCCCCCTATCATGAAAACTATTCAAGTTAGACGAACCAGACATGCAGGACACTGCTGGAGAAGCAGAGATGAACTCATAAGAGATGTACTCTTATGGATCCCCACACATGGCTGCGCAAAAGCAGGACGACCAGCTCGAACGTACATTCAGCAGCTATGTGAGGATACAGGTTGTTGTCCTGAAGACCTACCTAGGGCGATGAACGATAGGGAGGAGTGGCGAGAGAGGGTCAGGGATATCCATGCTGCCAGCACGATATGATGATGATGACTACTGCTTCTACTACTTCTACTTCCACTACTATTCCAACTTCCATATAAAATGTACAATTTGATTTTTATTTAAATTTCGATTTCACTGGTTTTTCATTGTTTTTATTATTATTATTTTTACAGTTTGTTCCATGGAATTGCAAACTGGTAAATGTCGAGGTCGTAAGTTTGATCGGTGGTACTTCAACAAATCGAAAAATACTTGCGAAAAATTTGTCTACGGTGGATGCGGGGGAAATGCCAATTCTTTTGCATCAAAACAAGAATGCTTAGGTACCTGTGGCAACATATGTTTCCAACCAAAATACAGAGGATTTTGTTATGCAAATACCTACAGGTAAATATCTCATTATATTCATGGTCTTTTTTTGTCCGATTATATTAATTATCTATAAACAATTATTAATTATCTATAAACAATTATAATTATCTATAAACAATTATTAATTATCTATAAACAATTATTAATTATCTATAAACAATTCACATATATTAAATTTCTTAAGAGTAAACACAGGGATCAGTTCGTATCTGTTGGATAAATAATTTATTCATTTCATAAAGACACATTTTCACAATGTCTGACGTCATGTGTTACGTTTAAGTGACTTCATATTATTGCATTGTCGGTTTTTGAAGAAAGTAAAAACAAGTCGAAGTAGTTATCATTTGATTTCCTTTTGATTTCCATGCTTATTATCAAACCGTCCATTTGCTGGTTTTTCAATGTTTCTCCTTGAAAGGGCGAAATTCTTTACATTTTATTAAAGTCTATATCAATCTCCCACCATACCCAACAAAGGTCGATTCGGTGTATTCTTTAAGCAATCAAATCTCAGATGTCCGGTCCGTTCGTTCGTCAGAAGACCAACTGTTGAAAGACCCAAAGTTCACTTTCTCATAGCGTTTCAAATCAATGTCAGATTTTCACCTACCCGTTCCTGTCTGTCAAAACACTAAAATCAGCGCTCGGGCTGACAGCCCACGAGGTGGGAGGTTGGTGATGGGAGAACATTACATAAAGATATTTCTTTGCACAAAAGCCAATAATTTATGGAGTGAGACAAAATAATCTGACATGATAATTTTGTTAAAAAATGACAATCTAATTTACCTCTCTTCTTTTTCAAATATGCATTTTTAACACAAAAGACGAAAAGGCATGAAACGAAACAAAATTTTCATCTTATGCGTCTTATGAATAAAGGCCGTTTTCTGTGAAAGAAAAAATATCAAAATATTAACTCACTGTGATAAAAGTCAATCTTGGGTCCCAGTAATTCAAGTTAACTAAACATGTTCTAGGATCCTCGTGGGAATCGAACTTACCAAGCAAAAATCTGAGAAACTTGTTTCGGAAAAAATCCCCTTATAGATATTTAAATACTTTAACTAACAAAATGACCCAGAGTGCGGAACCCCGTGAGAATTTACGCCATTTTACAATCAATAGTTTGCGAGATTATTTTATTTAGTATTGATTAATAACAGTCTCTTCTCTAGACATTTAGGTTGATCTGACACAAGTTTTAAATAGTGAGCGACTTCATGAAAACTTTTTCACTGGCAATTATTTTTTTGAGATTAACTTCTTCACAATCGCTCACTGACAGGCGTTTTATCAATATTTCCGCTTAGTACAGCAACTTACCATCTCTAAAACCATTCAAATAAAACAAACAAGACCTGCGGGATACTGCTGGAGGAGTAAGGACGAAATCATAAATGATGTTCTTCTATGGACCCCTTCATATGGACTTGCTAGTGTTGGCCGACCTGCAACAACTTATCTACAACAGCTCTGCGCGGACACAAGAAATAGTTTCGAAGTCCTACCGGGAGCGATGGATGATAAGGATGGATGGAGAGAGAGGGTCAGGGAAATCCGTGTTAGCAGCGTGACATGATGATGATTATTAAGCCGAGTACTGTTGGGTCGAATTCGGAGTTTTTCTTCTCCTTGACCAATGCTGAAGAACCCAGTCTGTCCAACTGCTTATCTATAGCTGGGAAGAACTAATGGATTCATACTTTCCCTAGGTCTCATCCAGGAATTGGACTCGGGCCCGGTGGAGCGGGGGGGTGATTCCATTTCCTACGGCAATAACCGTTACGCTAAGGACGCCACCATACAGAGTGAATTATTTGTTTGATGGAATAAAAACGGAATAGCTACAAAAGTTGATATAATTTCCTATCTTTAATACTTCAAGCGGGTGCGTTTTTCATAGAATAAATTCAGAATTCATATGGTTTCATATTTCTTGACGGTGATAGATTCAAATGAATTCAAAAGGTTTCAAATGTCTAGATGGTGTTGGATTTAAATAGATTCAAATGGTTTCAAATGTCTTGATGATGATGGATTTAAATGGATTTAAATGGTTTCAAATGTCTTGATGGTGATGGATTTAAATGAATTCAAAAGGTTTCAAATGTCTTGATGATGATGGATTTAAATGGATTTAAATAGTTTCAAATGTCTCGATGGTGATGGATTTAAATGAATTCAAAAGGTTTCAAATGTCTTGATGATGATGGATTTAAATAGATTCAAATGGTTTCAAATGTCTTGATGATGATGGATTTAAATGGATTTAAATGGTTTCAAATGTCTTGATGGTGATGGATTTAAATGAATTCAAAAGGTTTCAAATGTCTTGATGATGATGGATTTAAATGGATTTAAATAGTTTCAAATGTCTCGATGGTGATGGATTTAAATGAATTCAAAAGGTTTCAAATGTCCTAATGGTGATGGATTCAAAAACAGTTATTTTTATTTATCAGTATTCATTCTTGTATGAAAATTGATTTTAAAAAGACAATGACATTTGATCATGTTCCAAAGATTTTCGATCTGACAAACATACAGACTACTACTTAAGTCGCACATTTTAAAGCTTTAATTTATCTAATTATTGACCCTAACCCTAACTCTAACCTAACTTTACCCTAACCCTGACTTTATCAATTGCCATACAAAGTAAACCATTGTTATTCATAAATGCTACTTTCTGTTTAAATGCCAATACTTTTTTAGCCAAAGTTAACTAAACCTAAATCAAAGCCAAAATAGTTGTGTGCTTTGACGATGAGGTTAACTCTTTAAACTTTGTTTATGACAGGCACCCATATTTATGAAGTTTAACGAGGTATAATACTGTCCTTTCATACTAGTTGCTCTGCGAAAATCATCTTACTAGCAATAGTCTTGGAGACTAGCGTTTCTGAATAGTTTCATAAAGGATCCTTCTACTGCAAATGCTCAGATTTAAACTCCATTAAAAACGCATGAAGCATGTTGCAAACCTCAGTAAATTCCCGGAAGCCATGCTGAACGCAATAAGAATGTACTGAGATATACTCCCACAGCTACTCCATATATACCTCGTATAGTCCATGACAGGGTCACGTAGCCGTCGTTATTCAGGTGAAAATAGAGACTACACTCTGAGTTGGCTGCTTTTAACACACACACATACACATATATACACACACACGTTCGTGTGTGATAAACTATAGATTTTCCTTTCCGTTCTTTTGTTCCTCTACGTAAAGGAAATAGATTGAATTAACAAATGAATTCTACTTTGACTCGAACATCCGACCTCATGGAAAGGAAATAGGTGCTATATCCACTTGGTCAATGATGGCTGCTTGAACAGCATTGTAAAAATGACTTGCAATGACTTATTTAGGTACACCACACAGATATTACACAGTACCAAGGTAGAGGTCGTGGTGTGACACGCAAAGCACAAGGATAGTTTGATCCATGGACATTTTGACCGGTACTATATTAGTTATTTAGTAACTACAAACATAAGACCAGTCAGAAATGATTGGATCAGATTATTATTATTATTGTTGTTTTCGAGTTTTTCACACTAGCATCCGCTGGTGGTATTTAACTGGAGTCTAAGTGACAGCAAGTTTCCTCAAGTCTCCCGAACTCATCTGAATATTCTTGCCGATCTTGATAATGCTGTGGTCTAAATAGTCTCGATTCTTCACCTGATAACCAATCCGTTCACTCTTTTTTTGACTAACCTTTGGGGACTCTTCTAAGCATACCTGATATCACCACCACCCTCAGTTTTTTTTTTTTTCAGTTCAGGTGTTCATGCGTGAAATTTCGTCAGTTTGTCGTTTGAAATATCCATACACTTGTTTTTCTTTCCATTTCTGTTTTCTAGTTATTATTGTTCTGCTGATCTTTATGTTGTCTGTGCTGTTTCTGGTGGCTGTAATTAGTCTTTCTTTGCTCTTTTTTTTTTAGTCCTCGAGTCAACTTATTGATGCTTTTACGTTATTTTCAATGCTGGCGAGTTCTCTTCCACTTTCTTCTCTTGACACATATAGTCTGTCTACGTCATCTCATAGATGTAAGGCCTTGTGTGTCGCCATTAGCTCACTTATTCCCTCGTTCATTTCAAGAATAGTCCCGAATACCTTACAAGGGGGACTGTCCACGTGTTTATCACTTTGATCAGATATCTGTTGCAGGACTTGATTCAAGAAATATTCTTGTTTTTCTTATGTACACTTTCTTAAGAAATATTTTTTAATCCCTGTTTGTTTGTTTGTTTGTCTGCGCTTTCAATATTTCCCGGTATTTATTATTTTCCCCCTCTCTTAGCCCTCTGACACTTTTCTCATTTAGCAGGTCAATTACTCGATTTGATTCACTTTTCCCATTTATTCCGATGAGCATGGCACATTTTTAACGCCAAATTCTATTCCTTTATCTTAGTTTCATTTTCTTTTTGTTTTTATTACGGTATCCAGTTTATTTTTATTTTTGATATCATCAATGAAGAGATGATATATGAAAGGATTAACCTTTTCATGTGATTTTGTTCATTTGTAGCCTCTTATGCTCTTTCAAAGTATGTTAGTGAGTGGTAACAATGCTAAAACGAATGGCAGGGGCGAAAGTGAATCTCCTTGGAAGATAACTTTTTGAATTTTTATCTCTTATAGGGTTTGTCCTCCCGTTCTTTTGAGTCACCTTTCTTTCTCTAATACTATTTTATGTATTTCTTCCAGTTGTGTTATCATACTTGTCTGCGGTTGTGTTTTGTTATTCCATTCTTATCTAATGCATTTTCCTTCCTTGGTAGTTTCTCTTGTCGCAGATTTTTTTTATTTTTCTTCCTAGCCTCATTTCCCACGCAGGTTTTGTATTTCTGTTCAGTCATCTTCGGGATATACTTATTATTATTATTATTATTATTATTATTATTATTATTATTATTATTATTATTATTATTATTCCTTATGAGTTTTTTCCCATCAGCGTAAGCTGATAGTCATTCACTGGAGTTTAAGTAACAGCAAGTCTCCTATAGTTTTCAGGACTCTTCTCTGTATTCTGGCCGATCTCAATAATGCAGTCGTTTGGATGGTCTCCACTAATCCTCTTATTTCCAAGTCCTCTAATCCCTTTATTAATCTTTTGGTGACTCTACCAAGAGTACCAATTACAATTGGTATAAATTTCTCTTTTATGTTTCACAGTTTCTTCATTTTCCTTGAAAAGTCGATGTATTTATCCTTCTTTTCACTTCCTTTCAATTTTACTCGGTGATCAGCCGGGAGAGCAAAGTACACAATTTTAAAAGTTCTCTTTTTTGTTGTAGTTGTTTTTGTTGTTATAAAGTCTGGTCGTCTGGCTTATTATTATTTACTAGTTTTCTCATCAAATCTCTTCAGTTTCCCTTTTATCAGGATTATTTTAAGTATTTACATTGTTCTGTGGTTTGAACGGTTTCAATTCTTCGTTTTTGTTTTTGTTGTAGTTTTTTTTTCTTTTTTTTTTTTCAAGGCTTTTTGAGGGGTTATCCCTGGAAAAGTTTTGGTATCAATCCAGTTTTTGCTTTCCCCTACTCTGGTGATCTGAAAGAATGAAAATCGACCAGTTAACAAGTTGTTGGGTTTTTTTGTCTTCGTTAAGTAATTCTATGTTTGATTTTTTGTCAGGATTGAGAAATCCGTTTGAGAAATTGTCAAATTTCAGAGAATTTTTTGCGTCTTATTTTCCGGGATGGATTCTCATATGTGTATTTTTGAACTGATTTGGATAAAGATCTTTTTCAAACTCCCTTTCACTGATTGACAAATTTTTTGATTGTCAAAGTCGAACTTGACGTATGAATTTCTTTTCTATCATTCGGGAATTGTACAAATGCTGGATACGATAGGTAAATGGGTCGTCTTAATTACGTAAAAATGAAAATAACACTGACTTTTCAGATTATCAGATATATTTATCAAAATTAAATGAAAATGGCTTGAAATACTATTGATTGAATTTATTCATATGTTGCATGGAGTTTTATTGGTCTCTCGCTTAAGTGTGTCCAACACATAATAATCAAAGGAATTTTAATTGTTGGAGTTTGGCAGCCAGATCTTAGGGATCTTGTGGTCGCAAAAAAATTTTCACAGCCAGCACTGGGTACTTAAGTTTGTGTATTATGTTGCTAGACGTAGAGTCTACCAGTAGCCACCCACTTGATCCATGTCAATACTACTTCTTCCAGCCACTTGATGTAGGCCTCTGTGTTGAGCCTAGGGCTATATAAGGAATGATGAATGCAGAAATAACATTACCATCGCTTGTGACTACACCAAACATAATGATGTGGACAATATTTTGGTTTTCATCAATTTTAATATAAATCTGTGCTCAAATTGACATCAAAACATTCTGAAATCTTGGTATTGGAGTTTCCACTGAATACCAGGCAGTGCAGCATGCCGTTTTCAAATTTCTGGAGATGTGAATCGCGTCATGGTACTGTTTTTTCATAAACAGCCCCCAAGTGACTCAACTTTGCTGCATAGTAGACAAAAAAAAACAAATAAAACGCATGCACGAAATTAATAATCTAATATGACAATAATTTACCCATCACAACGTGAATGTTGCTTCATAGATGCAATTCAAAGTCTCATTTTCATGGCATATAAGGCGGGATCATTCTAATTTCCTCTTCTGATTAACTATTTAACACGTTTTTTTTATCATTAAGGGTTTTCGGACTCTTCTTTTCATCTTTATTGTTATTTCTCCAACGTTTCGGCCGATATGTCCTCCGGCCTTCTTCAGGTGTTTGTCGAACTCGGCAACCTACACGGAACTTCAAACTACGTCCTTTATTGAATCCACGAGGGTCGCCTGTTCTGATTCCGTTAGCCATAACCGGGTACAAGTGTTAAGTATTCCTGTATTGTTACTCGCCTGCAGTCAGGATTGAACCTGCAACCTCCAGATGATTGTCTCTTTAGAAGCTTAGGGAACCAACGCCTATAACCGTTACGCTATGTGTCCTACTTAACACGTTTCTAAATTTGATAATTCCATTGTTTACGGAATACATGGCGTTGAGAAATCCGTTCATAATCTTGGCCGATCTTACAGTTAACTTAAAAACTGTTTATAGATATTTACTAAAAGTCATTTAACCAAATATCAATGTCTATGTACTTATTTTGTATTTGTATATGTGTATATAATCTGACATTAAACTGGCCATTATCCCGTGTATCGGGATTTAAATGTCGAATCAAAGTGTTTTATGGGTTATATATATATATATATATAATCAAATAATTTTTTTCTTTAACAAAAAGCGAAGCTGGATAAAATCTATGAGATTCTGTCCTTCTCGTGTATCAAACATTATGGAATGATTTGTGATCGTATATTAAACTGAGAAATTGTGAGTAACTCAAACGAAGGAAACTGTTGACTCAAGTATTTAATTCTCATTTACACAAGAATAAATTCTTTTCGGTGTAAGAAACATATTAACTCAACTTTCTTCTCAACATCCAACAAGATACGAGGATCATTAAATAAGTTTCCAAACTATTTTCGTATGGGCACTTTTATTGATAGTACACACATGAAACTCTAGTCCCCTTCGAAGTAATCTCCTCCAGCTGCAATGCACTTGTTGTACCGTTCCAACAACTTCTGGAAGGCCCCATGGAAGTCCTCTTATGTGAGCGTGTCAATGACCTTCGTCACAGCCTCTTTCATCTCCTCAATTCTCTCATAACGACAGCCTCTGAGCTTAGGGAATAACCAAAAGTCACAGGGAGCAAGGTCTGGAGAATAGGAAGGATGAAGAACTGTCTTGATGCCCATCTTGGTTAAATAGTCTGTGACAAGGATGGAATTGTAGACTGGTGCATTGTTCTGCTGGAAATGCCACTGACCCGATTTGAAGAGTGATGGCCTCTTCCGACGGAATCTCTTGCTGAACTCCCTTAAAACCTCAACATAGTAACCCTATGGCCAATCAACTCTGGTGTATTGACTTCCTTACTCCACCCACACCTCCCATCATCCCTCACAGACTCCCTGCCTTCCTTGAGTCTCTTATGCCACTCAAAAACTGATGCTCGATTCATGCAATATGGTCGAAAAGCAGTCTGAAACATTCCATACGTTTCTGTGGCATTTTTTCCAAGTTTAAAATGGAATTTTATTGCATATTGTTCTTTTAAAGTGTCCTCACGTCCTGATTGCATTTGTGAAATTCAGCAGTTGTGTCAATCAGGCTTTAGTAGGGTGTATTCCAATTCCTGCTGTAGCTGTTCATTTGAACCAGAAATCATAAAAATTGGTCAGTCATCTCATAAGATGTATAGCAATAACATACTGAATTTTCAAGATTTTAAATGCCTGTACAAAAAAAAGT
>OY757928.1:1588836-1766336 GCA_963585895.1 Sepioteuthis lessoniana
TGCGCCCTCCCCTATACCTCAGTATAGTAGCTATTGAAAAGGGAGCCTTCTGGTCGCTCTCGACAACGGTCGACAACTTTACTTATATATATATATATATATATATATTGTCATCCGCATATATATATATATATATATGCATGAAGTTTGGTATATTTATAAAAAATATAGTAGGAGATAAACTGTTTCAATTAACATGGTACATAGTAAATGAAAAACACCTCGAGATCAAAATTAAAAGCTGCTAAACAAGAAGAAAGACTTAAAAAGTGAAAAATCATTTCAATGATTTACTTAGAAACCCTCCAGAAATCAGATTAACCAACAGAAGAAATTAGTAATCGCCAACTAGATATCAAACTTGGACTATTACCGTTATAACGATGCTTGACAAAAACACAAAAGCAATAAGGACATCTTGTCTCTGGAGTCTTTCAAAGAGATAAAGTGACACCATTTCTATTCCTAATCGGACTTAACTATATACTATCAAAGTCAATAAATCTAATGAAAGAAAAAGTTTTCACACTAAAATTCACACTAAAAATGTCAAGAAGCAGACAATATCCCTCAGAAACTATTACAGATGCTGACTATGCAGATGGTCTAGCACTTTTTGTAAATAGACCAGCACAAGACGAATTTCTGCTGCATAGCCCAGATTCGTCAAGGAGAGGCATCGACCATCTGCGTGAATTTCTACACAAAATGGTCTGGTTTCTTTGTTTTTAATGGCATATCAATATTTGTGGCTTATCTAATGCCAAAGCCATCTTTCTAGAAAAGCAACAGTAATACTATTCAACCCACAGCTTAAGGGTTAGGGGATTAACACCTTTCCCAAAAGTGAAAGTAATAGGATGACTGGAGTTCGAACTCACTTACGATTCGTATTTCGCGGCCGCAGTCCAGTACTTTAGCTATTAAGCTATGGGAACTCCTCCGAAACAAAATATTACTATTTCTTCATTTATTGGCAAACTCCTGAAATTGATAGAGCAATGCACATACCTCGGTAACAATATCTCATCTACTGAAAGTGATATCAACATATGCATACGAAAGACATGGACTACTCCTGAAAGTTTGACAACCATATGGACATCTGATCTCTCTGATAAAATGAAATGGAAATTCTTCCAAGCAGTAGGTGAAGTGATACACTACCTGGACTTTAATGAAATGCATGGAGAAAAAGCTGTATGACAATTACACGAGGATCCTACGAGCTATTCTGAACAAATCCCGGGAGCATTAACCTACAAAACAGCAGCTGTATGGCCACATACCTCCCATCTCACAAGCCATCTAAGTGAGACAAACAAGACATGCTGGTTACTGCTGGTGAAGTAAAGACGAACTCATAAGAGATGTTCCCCCATTAACTCCTACACATGGACACACCAGTAATGGCCGACCAGCAAAAACTTACCGTCATCAGTTATGTACGAACACTGGATGCCGTCAGGAAGACTTGTCAAGAGCGATAGCCGATATAGAGTGAAAGGAATCCATGCTATCTGCACGGCTTTAGGATGATGATTATGATATTTATTTATAAAGAGTGCTCAACATCAGTGATAGAGTATATACATCTAAATTAGGATAGCATAGACATGGCGTTTGGTGACTGACAGTTTCTTACCTCTGCAATCATCGCATCGGCGGGAAACTGAGATTTACCAAGCACCGATGACTCTGTGTTTACGCTATTATATATATATATATATATATATATATATATATATATATATATATATATAATCTGAAAGGATCTTGGATTTCACCCTCTTAGTTTTGTTTTATTACTAATAGTTTCATATGGCTTCTATATATAGAAAACAATCGTTAAAATAATTTAAGGTAAAAAAAATATACATCGTGTGTTTATCAAAAGTTTTTTCTTAATAACGGTTCCAGATAGCTTGTGTTTTGGCGCTGAGAATTTGGTTATGAATAACTAAAAAGGTGAAAGTTATCAATTTAATTGTTACATTCTATTAATTATCGTTGTGGTTTTGAAGAGCCAGAAATGATTAACACGCAGAAATGTAAGGTCTACAGCAGTATATATTTACGGAAATACAGACAGTAACGGTTACCGGTAACTGACTAGACTTGCTGACCTTGTTTGTCGAGTCAGTCACTATTTATAGTGTCGAGGAGGGTTCATACAATGACGTAATAGGGTATATCACCAAAAAAATTGTTTTAATGTATTATTACACTTGATTTATTAATTAAATTGTATCACAGGCATGTATGTATAGAAAATAAAATATAATATACATAAGGTTCAATAGTATCCACAGATTCAGGCATTTACCAGAGGTTTTGAAACACACCCATCACTGATCCTCGAAAACTCCAAATTTATGTGAACGTAAAAGTTTCTAGAATTTTTGACAAAATCTTTCATTCATGATAATTCATTGCATTAATATTTATTCATCAAATTCTACTCAGGCTTCCGATTAACCTATTTTATCTCCCTCTTACCCACACCCACTCTCTCTCTCTCTCTCTCCCACTCCTTCTCTCTCTCTCTCTCTCTCTATCTATCTATCTATCTGTCTGTCTGCATATCTGAAATATCTTAGATTGCTTCATTGTGCCATTACCATCCCAAGAAAGAAAGATTTTATATTAACAAGAACAAAAAATAAAAAATAAAGATGTATTCCACTCTAAACAATTTAAATAATACACTCTACCCCAGGTAACACAAGTTATGAAATATCATTGGAAAATCCTTAAAATAAAATCCAAATCAAAAGTTGCTTCTTGAAGCTGATATGCTTGCATTTCATATACCTAAGATATAATTGGAAATAACAAAGTCTTGGACAACAAAGTCATACAAATCAAATCTAAACGAACATAATAATTTCTTATCAAACATGGACAGATACAAAAGGACTGCTGTAAATATATCAATTACACCAATACATTTACTTGATGTAAGAAATGTAAGACTTTAAAAGGATAATATGAATGAAATTCTAATTGTAAAATATTATTTACCTTTCAGAATGTACACATTGCTCCTAACAGTACATGGGGAAATCCAAATTGCCCATGGTTTTTATAATTTATAAATATTGATATAGAATTAAATCTCTAAATCATAACCAATTTTTCTCCGTAGAATATTTTTACTCCGCAGTTTTAACCGATTCGCTAAATTCCCAATGATAGAGAGGATTGAAAAAATTATCAAATAATACGTTAATACAAAAAAAAACAAGATACTAATTAATATTACGTCTAAAAATGCTTACCACAAAAGAAAATAAAACAATTTTAACCACAAAAAAACCGAACTGACACCCCCAAGCACAGTTTTATAATTTATTTCATGTTAGAATTTATTTCATATCAAAATATTGATATTCCCTTCAGGTGGTTCACGATTCGTACCCCTCGCTTATTCTCCAAACATTCTTTGCAGCCTTTCAAAACTGGACGTACAAGTTCCAAACGATGGAATACAGCGAGGACCTAAGGATTCTGGATAAATCTAAGCTACCAAGTTCTACCCAGTTCCAACAAGTTCACAATGTTTAAGCTACGGTCAGGGGTCTTTATCTTGTTCTTACTCTTCGACTTTACTCCCTGACTGGGGTAATTGGGTTCTCAACTAACCAACTCACAGAATCCTAGGAAATTTCGAGCCATATCCCCATATGTAGTAATCACATCTATGGACAAAAACAGACAATATAAAAAAAAACATTTATAAAATTTCCGGAACTTATGAATTTAACATAATTTTCTGGATTTAAATTTCGTAATGCTGACTCGATTGACCAAGGACAGTAATACATTGAAAATTATATAAATTTTAAGATGTAAACAATAGATTTTCAAACAGAATCACTTGGCTTTCCGGTGAGAAATTTTAAATCAAAAGGGGAAGAAGATATTTATGGTGGTATCGGGTGAAATTTGAATCATTTGTATAACTATAACTGCCTCGCAGATATCTACCTCGATACGAGATATTGACTTTCAAAGTCAGTAGTTAGATATTAAGATTGATTAGAATAATTTGAAAAACATGATATAAAAATTATTTGTGCCAAATGTAAATTTTATATTTGAAAAGATTTTTAGACAAAATTTACGTGTAAAGTTTTGCTTAGAAAGAAAAACGTAGGTTAAATTACACCTTGACTTCAAAATCTACCCAAAATTGGTTCTGTATATAAAATATTCTATTTTACTCCTTTATGAATAAAATATAAAATATTATTTTGTTAGAAACATTTGTGGAAGTATAAGTAATAATAAGTAAATAAAGATATCTGTAAATAAAGATTAGTCCCCGTTCACATTTCATTATATACTATCCATCACTCGAACATCTAGAAAAGATTGAGAAAACATCTAGAAAAGATCAAGAAAGGATCGAGAAAAGATCAAGAAAAGATTGATAAAAGACCGAGAAAAGATTAAGAAAAGAACTAGAAAAGATCTGGAAAGATTGATAAAAGATCTAGGAAAGATCAAGAAAAGATCTAGAGAAGATAGATAAAAGATCTAGGAAAGATCTAGAAAAGAACTAGAAAATATCAAGAAAAGATCTAGAAAAGATCTAGAAAAGATTGATAAACGATCTAGAAAAGATCTAGAAAAGAAAATCTTTTCTATCAAGAAAGGATTGATAAAAGATCTAGAAAAGACCGAGAAAAGATCAAGAAAAGATTTAGAAAAGATCTGGAAAAGATCTGAAAAGGATATAGAGATCTAGAAAAGATATAGAAAAGATCTTGAAAAGATTGAGAAAAAGACCGAGAAAAGATCTAGACAAGATTGATAAAAGATTGATAAAAGAACTAGAAAAGATCTAGAAAAGGTTGAGAAAATATCTAGAAAAGATCTAGAAATGTTTGGTAAAAGAACCAGAAAAGATTGATAAAAAATCTAGAAAAGGTTGACAAAAGATCTAGAAAAATCTAGAAAAGATTGATAAAAGATCTAGAAAAGATCAATAAAAGATTGATAAAAGATCGAGAAAAGATTGATAAAAGATCTAGAAAAGATCTAGAAAAATCTGAAAAAGAAGTAGAGAAGATGGATAGAAAATATCAAGAGAAGATGGATAAGATTGATAAAAGATCTAGAAAGGATCTAGAAAAGATGTATAAAACATTGATAAAAGATCGAGAAAAGATCTGGAAAAGATCGGGAAAAGATCTAGAAAAGATTGGCATCATGAGTCACAATTCGGCAGCTCCGAAAGCCGAAATGGTAAAGATAACGAACAACACTGTGAGATGAGACCCCACATGATATTCGCTGAGTGCTCCTCTCCAGATTTTCTTCTATGGCTTGGTGCACTTGACCTTTCTAGACCTTTCCTTATAGTCGAAGTTCTTGCAACCCGTGTTAAATTTCTTGAGTCAACTGGTTACTGTAATGTGATCAAGTACATCTTCACTTTTCGCCCAACAAATGTTTTTGGTTACTTCTGCAGCGTTATATCCCGGTTCGAAATCATAAAGCATAAGTTCCTGAATTTGTTTGACTTTCAAATCTCACACGCAGTGAAGCAATGCACAACGTATCAACACACCATCTACCACGATACTACCAATCACAACGGGTATCCACCACGGGTTGAACTGCTTCTGGTCACATGATATGCATGCTGCAAATTAACACGTACCAAATTATAGCAAACGTTTTGATTCGCCCAATATATATATATATATATATATATATATAAGTTCCAAAAGCTGTAAACCTAAGAATAAGGAATTTATCAGCAAATGAAGAAATATTCTGAAAAGGTAGTAAAATGTATATTGATGCACTAAAAAGTAGCGGGTATAAAGAAAACTTTACCTATAAAGAAGAGAAGATGCCTAATGATAATAATTAAGAAATAAATAAGGAAAATAGACGTAAGAATAGAAAAAGGAAAATAATATGGTTCAACCCCCCGTTCTGTAGGCTAACTAATATAAATATAGGAAAATATTTTTTGAAACTAGTAGATAAACATTTTAAACACGGAAATAAACTACATAAAATATTCAATAGAAAAATGTTTAAAATAATTTACTCTTGCACGAAAAATATTTTTCAAATAATTAATAGCCATGATAAAAATATAACTAAAGATTTTCAGGATCAAATAAATAATAGAAATAATAATAATAATAATAATAACGGTATTAAAAAAAGAATGTAATTGTAAATCCCGAGACAATTGTCCTATGAATGGACTATGTAATTTAAACAATGTAATATATCAAGCTATAATTTACCCTAAAGAAAATATTACAGATAAGAAAACTTATATCGGATTAACGTCCACTAAATGGAAGGAGAGGTATTCAAACCATAAATTTACCTTCTCCCACGAACACCTAAAACACCATACGGCCCTATCGAAACAATTCTGGTGTTTAAAAAACAAAGGGTTAACCCCAGAGATAGAATGGTCTATTTTGAAAAAATCAAATACCCCAAATAGTTTTGACGGTAGATGCAATTTGTGCTTAGAAGAGAAAATACATATTTTAATACATAAATGGCCTGATAAGTTATTAAATAAGAGAAGTGAATTAATAGCTAGATGTCGACATAAGACTAAATTTAAACTATAGACAAAAAACTTAAAAACATAAAAATAAATAGTGAAACCGGAAAAAAAACGTATCCAACATACACACTAGGAAAAAACAGGTAGCTAAATAAATGGTATCGAAATTAATATAAGCATTAATATTTCTCTTAAAAGTTAATTATCGAACTTAACATGAAAAGAAAATAAATTAAACAAATAAATAAAAAAGTAAAATTACTGTAATTATAACTGACGAAATTTGAAAATAAAATAAATAGGTAAAAAAACAGAAATTCAATAAAACGAGGAGGTAACTCCTTAATCTATTCCCCTCCCCCTCCACCCCACATTCTGTTTTATTTATCCATTGGATCGGAAGAAGTCCTGTTACATTTTTCTTCGTGTTTTTGGTTTACACCAGAAACTGAAAAACAGGATGGAAATAAATTTATAATCCTAAATTAACCAGTCTTTGATTTTTTCTTAAAGAAAAAAAAAGATATATATATATATATATATATATATATATATATATATATATACATACACAAAAAGAAAAAAAAATAGAAATGTTCGCGGTCCACCACACCACAAAGTGAAATTTGACTGAAAAGGTCGATTTTACACACACTCACTTGAAAATAAAAGTTATACTATCAAAAATACTCAAAATGTTTAATGAGATTGTTATGGTGTACGTACTAAAATAACTTTCTATCGTTTTTATTTTTGGTATTGCATACTTCAGTTGATCAATTAATCTGAATGTCTGTACCTGCCATGGTGGTAGATATCCGTGAGGTAATTATATAGATCCATCATATGACAGAAACTCTCCCCTCGTTCCACTATGAATACCCTCCTCCCCTTTAGATTTAAATCCCCCCCACGAAGTCATTTCCATTTGAAAATCGTCGAACTTAAGTTGTTTGTATAATCATCAATTCATGACATTCTGTAATCGATTGAGACAGTTTTGATATTTTCCTTTTGAGACAATTTGCTGCATTTACTTACGTGGTTAACGCTTTTTTTTTTTTCTTATTTTTCTTTCTTTTTTGGAGGATGGTATTATTTTCCCTCTATGAGAGTTTTTCATACCAGTTCTAACTGGTGGTTTTCCACTGAAATCAGCCGAGGCTGTAGAATTTGCGGACGACTGCATCTCTGTAGATAGTTAAAACCACCATCCCCAAAGAGTATCCTGGATATGAGACTAAACCATCTGATAGTGAGGCTCAAGTCCTGCAACTTTGAGGAATGGGGAGTATCCCTACATTGCAATTACTCCCAGATCCACTCTGACCCGGAGTGGGAGTATATGTTAGGGTCCCATTTATAGGTCAAATAGAATTGTTCAATCATTTACAAAGATTGTTCTTATGAGTTATCTGAAACCATTCAGCTGAGTACAAGTTATTTATATTGGATAGGAATACTTGAATAGAATTGCTAATGTTAAATAGCAATAACTGAAACCATTTAACTGTGTGCAAACAAATTATTAATATTAGTTAGAATTATTTGTGTTTTATAGCAATACTTGAAACTATTTAACTGAGTGCGAATAAATTAGCTCAAATAGCTAGTTTGAAAATAAAGTTACCGACAAATTATTCACTTTCAAAACGTATATACGTAAAAACAGGATTTGGCATTAAATTACCCACAAAGAGTGATATGCCATAAAACACTAACCAACTATCAGGTCTCCCGAACACTTCTAAGTAATCTAGCTGATCTTAATAATGTTGCGGTCCGGATGATCTCAAATCTTACAATAATCCTGTCCCATAATCTCTCTTTTCCAGCCCTTTGGGGCCGTTCTAATGACACTTCATTATCATCTTCGTATTCCACAACTTTATCCTCTCTCTGACAAGATCCAGGTATTATTTGTTTATTTTTTCGCTTTATTCTTATTTTCAGTAGACGGTAGACACGTTTTTCAAGTTAACCAACAAAAGATCTTCTGGTCTTCTGATTAATTTGAGTAATCCGTTTGTATCACAAAGTTTCAGAGTGTTTTTGCGTCTCATATTCTACAATGGAATCTGGTTGGTTCATATACCATTTTGCTTTTTTACATCAGTATCGTTTGTTAACCTGGCGTATTGAGATTAATAGCGTTTATAAGATTATTTCCAGGTGACAATCTCGTTGCCAGAAAAGTTATTTGTCATATTGACAGCTTACTTTAGCGGTAGTGTCCCCGTGGCGTAATTGATAAAATGTTGGACTGTGGCTTCGAAGTAAGCTTACATTGGTAATGTTCAAAAAACAATAAAGAGAAAGCTCAACCAATAACTTAACAGAAATTCCTATACACTCTATATCCCTTGGCCGAAATTTTGACATTATTAATATTGAAAAAATAAGAAAGGAAAAAATATTTGAAGACGAAGAAAACAAAAATCTTCAAAGAAAGAAAAGCAACAATGTCAGAAATGAAAGATATTGGAATGCAATTTGTAATTCTTATATGTGTCCCACTTTTATTGACAAGAAATCAAAAGACATTCTTCAAATTTCAAATTCTTTCGAACGGGGGATGAAGTAAAGGTGTTGGTGTCGGTAGGAGTTATAATATATATGTCACTTGACGGCGATAACGCAGTCAATGCAAAAACCCACCTCATACTCGACCCTCATGACGTCATCATTACGTGCGCTGTAATTTTTTTCCGATCGGCCCCCACTCCCATCTACTTATAAAAGAAGACATGCTTAGCAGACAGAAGATCCTGCAGAATCGACTATAGACAGCTACAAGAAAGACAGACAAGTAAAAAAAGGCAACAGTGGGTCATAGAAGACGATACCAAATCTCAAATAATAGTTCTTTTCATTGTTTTTGACGCATCATACAAAGAAGGGTAAGTTGGTTTGAAACTTTCTTTATATTTAACATTATGAATTCATTATTTGTTTTTCTTTTCTACGCAGCTAATTTTTTACATACTCGCTTTCTCTCTCAACTTCTATCTATCTATCCACCTATATATATATATATATATATATATATATATATATATATATATATATATAATGTGTATTTAAACAGCAGATTCTCTTGTATAGATATTTTGTCAAAAATAGCAGAAAAGGATTTGGTGTCGAGCTTTTAATTCATCTTTTCTCGCTTGTTAAAGAGATATCACAGCTGTGGGTGAAGTTTTAAAACTGTCTAAAATCTTCAATCATTATTGAGAACGTGACTACTACTGAATCTGGGAATTCGGGATTTATGTACCCAAGGAATTTTTGAAGGAGCACGTTTATCACATGCAGAGGTCGTCATGTATGAAAGCGTATTCCGTGATAGATAGAGAGATAGAGAGATACGTTTGTGTGTAAAAAATATATTCATCTTACATATATATATATATATATATATATATATATATATATATATATATATATATATATATATATATATTACATCTACTGCAACTACTAACCTCAATCGACCTGGGCTTTTGAATGCACTAATTGTATTTCTACAAAAGGTTTAAAAAAACCGACCCAACGAGTGCCCTGGTTATGTGACTAAATCATCTGATGCAGAAACTCCAATTCTACAACTTTGGGGAATTGTTATTACTTCCAGATCCACTCCAACCCAAAAAGGTAGTACCTATTGAGTCCCATCAATGGATCAAATAGAACTATATTATCATTACTACACTTAAAACCATTCAACTGTGTGCAAACAAATGTGAAATTGAATTATTTATATTACACAGCAGAGCTTAAAACTCTTCAAACGAATGAATAAATGTTGAATAGAATTATTTGTGTTAGATAACAATATTTGAAATCTTTTAAGTGAAATGATTATTAAAATGATTAAATAGGATTATTACTATTAATCTCACTCACACACACACACACACACACACACACATATATATATATATATATATATATATATATATAAACAAAACATTAAATAACCCACAAGGGTTGGAATACCATAGAACATAATGCACATGCAAAAAAAAATTACTACTACAACTACTACTTATATAGCTAATATTGATTACTTCCATTAATAATGCTCCAAAATGATATGATGAAAGTCAACCAATACCTTGAGACCACTGCTTTGCATACGTTGAAAAATTATGGGGTTGTTAATTATTATTATTTTTCGCTTTGCGAGTTTTTTTCCCATCAGCGTTAGCCGATGGTTTCTCACTGGACTTTGAGTGACAGTAAGTCTCCTCAAGTCTCCAGGATTCTTCCATTCCTATATCATCAGTGTATATCCTCACTGCGTACATAAAGAAGGTTTTTAATTCCTTTTTGGTTTTGGCAAAACAGTTGGATGTCGTCGTCCATGTAAATTAGATGGTTAATATTTTCTTTCGATTTATGAAGTTTGTATCCGTCAGTTCCACTCTGCAGGTTTTCATGGTTTCCACGATAAACTTTATGACTTTGTCGTGTATCTTGTACATTTTGAAACAGTCCAACTTTGCAGAACCATATGGTATGCTTTTTTGTTGTTAATCCACACCATAGCTAATTTTTTTTTCGTCTTGTCTTGCTCTCGTTGAGGATGTGTTGATCAATGTATAGTAGATATCATGTTCTTCTTCATTTGTGGTATCCTTCCGGTTCTTCGGAGACCAGTCCGCGGCTAATTAGCGAATCGTATACTTCCTCCCAAATTTGTATCGTTAGTATTTTCCACGTCATCAGTATGCAAGTTATGGGTCTGTAGTTGTTGGGATGATTCCCTTTTGGAGGCCTTTCTGGGTCAGAGTGCTCTTGGCCAAATATTCGGGTATGTCTGTTTCTTGTCGGCATCTATTCATTTCGATAGCCAGTTAGTCGGGGATGGAAGTGATTTTTTAAAATCAGTATCCCTGTATACTATCATGACCAAGCGTTTTCCAATTCGATCGAGTCTTTGTAGGTCTTTTTCTGTTATTTATTCTTGCGGCTTTTCAGTTATAATCTCTTCGTTTCCATATTTTGCTCCAAAATTGTTTTGTATCTTTATCATCCGGTTGTTGGTATATCTTTGTGGATTCTCCCTTACTTGCTGATTGAAATTTATTCGTTGTTTTGGATTGTCCTTTTTGTCTGTATTTTTTAGCCTGTGCGATATTTTTTAGTCTTCCTGCTTTCCCCAGTACCATCTGATTTATTTCCTAGTGTTGTATCGTTCGTTTTGTGTTGCTTTTTCTCTTTTCTTCCCAACGTATTCTAGCATTTTTCCTCTATCTTAGTATTTTTGCTTATTGTCGTAGAATTCTTATTTGTGTTTTCAGTTTAATTTCCCATCCAGGTTTTGAGTTTCTGTTCATTTTCTTTAGGGGAACACGATTTTTGGCACATACTATTTTTGTTCCTTCGTCTATCTGTTCATTTAATTCAGTAATGTTGTTTGTTTTTCAGTTTCTGTTTTTACTGTTTTCCATCTTAGTTTCTAAGTTTTTTTGCACATCTTCCAGTAGATCACCTTGCCCACCCAGCCGTGTCTCGTCTTATACTCCTTCTCCGCAAATTTGCTGCGTTTGCTTATCATGTGATTGATCATTTCGTCTCTATCACCACATATCCGATATTTGCTATCTTGTTCAGTCTTATCTATTCTCACTTTGATGTGATTGGTTCTTATGGCGTTATTTTGTGCTGCTATTAGATATTCAGTTTCTCTCTTAAGGTTTCCTTTTCTTAGCCACATCCGCGTTCTCGTGTGAGATGTTGTTTATTAATCGTTTAAAACGCCCATAGAGTTGTTTTTCTTCCCATTTTTGTTTCCTAGTTATTGTCATTCTGTTGTCCATAGTGTTATCAGTATCATTTCTGGTGGCTGTAATCAGTCCCCCTTCGTGCTTTTCTATGTAGTCTTCGAGCCGTTGTATCGATGCGTCAACGCTGTCTTCAATGCTGGTAAGTCCTCTTCCTCCTTTCTTAATTAATATGTCTGTCAACGTTATCTCTGGGATGTAATATATTATGTATGGTCATTAGCTTTCTTGTTCTTTGGTCCGTTTTTTTAGTTCTTCTCAGGTCCTCTTCAAAAATTGTCCCAAATATCTAACGAGGAGTACAACCCAAGTATTCATTCCTTTGATAAAGTTTCTGCTACATTCTTTTGTCTCAAATCGCTTTCTAGTTCTCCAGAGATATTCTTTCTTAATTTTTTCTTTCATCTCCACTTGTTTGATTTTGTCAGCTTCCAAGATACCCAAGTATTTCTATGTTTCCTTTTCTCCGAGCGTTCTAATCTTGTCGTGATTTGGTAGTTCCATTCCTTCTGTCAGGTGTCGTTTGCCGCTTTTCATTACTAGTATGGTACATTTTGTCTATGCCAAATTTCATCCCTATGTCCTGACTGCGTGTATTAGAGTTTCCAGTTCTTTTTCATTTTTTGCAAATAGTTTGATGTCATCCATGTACATTAGGTGATCGATCTTTTCTTGCAATTTACTAAGTTTGTATCCGGCTGTGCATTTTCTGAGTATGCGGTTAAGTGGCATCATCGCAATTATTACTAGTAAAGGTGATAGTGCATCTCCTTAAAATATGCCTCTTTGGATCTTCGCTTCAACTAAGCTTCTCCCTCCTGCTGTCAATTCCACTCACTAGGTTTTCATGGTTTTCTCGATAAAGTTTACGTGATATTTTGTACATTTTGAGACAGTTTATCATCCATTTTTACGGGACCATATCATATGCCTTTTTTTGTTGTCAATCCAGGCCATAGCTACATTTTTCCGTCTTGTCTTGCTTTCATTTAGGATGTGTTGATCTATGTAAAGTAACTCTACTGTGCCTTTGGATCCTTTTCGGCATCCTTTCTGTTCCTCGAGGAATTATCCCCGGCTTGTTAGCGAGTACTAAATCTCTTCTCTTATTTGTGCAGTTGATATTTTCCACATCATCCGTAGATAGGCTAGGGGTCTGTAGTTCTTTGGGACGGTTCCCTTGAGTAGGTCCTTATGGATCAATGTGGTCTTTCCGATGGTCATCCAATCGGGTACATATGCTCCTTGTAGGCATCTGTTCATTTCTAACGCTAGTCTGTCGTGAATGGAAGTGAATTTTTGAACCAGAATCCATGTATTCCATCATGGCCTGGCGTTTTCCAGTTTGATATTTTTCAGTGTCGTTTTGAGTGAATCGATGTGTATTCCCTCTTTCGGGCCTTCTTCGAGCCCTTCAAATTCTTTTGTCATATTGTGTATCCATTCGGATTTTTCGTTATTTTTTCTTGGTTGCAATATTTTACTCCAAAATCGTTCGGTTTCTCTTGCATCCGGTTGTTGGTATGTTTTCGCGTCATCTCCTCCCAATTGTTGGTAGAATTTTCTTTTGTTGCTTTGAAATGTCCAGTTTTGTCTGTATTGTTTTACCCTTTGTCGATATCTTTTTAATTTTGTTTATTTCCTCGGTACTTTCTGGTTTATTTCCTCAACTTCTTTTGTCATTTTTTTCTTGCGTTGCCTTTTCCTTTTTGTTTCCAGTGTCTTTCCTTTGTTTTATCATTTTGGCTTGTTTTCGTAAATTTTTTATCTGTGTTTCCTGTCGAATTTCCCATTCTGGTTTTGATTTTTTTGTTTTTTGCGTTTTTTAAGGGGTCCCAATTTTCTTCCAAACTAATTTCGCTCTTGCATTTAATTCGGTTATATTATTCGTTGATAAATAAGGTAGTACTGGATTTATTTTTTCCATTTCCGTCTTCACTGTCCTCCATACTATGTTTTCTAATGATGGTAAGGTCTTTTCCCCGTTCATAATTCTCTTCAAATTTTCCAGATTCATGTTTTGTTCTTGTGTTAGTGTTTTCTCTGTGATTTTTGATCGTGTCTTGTTTGATTGTGTGGCGTTTCTATTTTCCGAAGTTGGCGGTTCATTTTCGTTAGATTGTTTTTGTTAGTTAATAGTTGGTGTGTCTGATATTTTATGACTAACTTATTCGTTATTTATTTTCTGGTGTATTTCTAGTATTTCAAGGTCAGAAAACTAACCTTTCTTTATTATTGCCCTGACTAGGTCGGCAAATCTCTGGCTTGTTGTCTGAAAACTAGCGTATTCTTGCTAGATCACTATCATTCTTTTCTTATATCCTCTTTATGTAGGGTTGCTCCCAAAATAGCAGTGTAGTGTAAGTTGGTTGTCTTCCTTAGTCTACGTTTTGTGTTTGCGTCTAAGATTGGTATGGTTCCTTAAATCATTATTCGTGTACCTGAAAAAAGAACAGCCAACATTCGCAGGATGACGATCAGGTCTCCCATGTTGGCTTTCAGGAGAGTACCTGCCGATCATGACACCCAAGCCTGATGCCTAGGTCTCACCTTGTGTCATATTTTGATTCAACATTTTTATCATGGGTGGTATATTGTGGGTATACCAGATCCAGGAGTTGTTTATTTTCTGAGTGCCTGGCACAAATGTGACCGAGAAAAGACACGGTAACTGTTCATGAACAGAAAGTCACAAAAAAAATTAAATGAATAAAATCTTAAGTTTTAACATAGTTAAAGCCCGTTATCTCGCTATTTTTATATCTTATTTCTCGAACTAAGTATCTAAATTAGCTTCAGGTATTTCTGTATCACCTTTATAGCTTTATATTTACTCCTCTATTTTGAGACTTTATTTCCACTAAGATTGTAGATTGCAGATTATTTTGTGACAAAGATGAAACGTTACAAGTAAATGCAGCAAATTGACACAAAAGGAATACGAGGCTAGAAACTACGGGGAGGGAAAGGTGATCCACAGTGAATTGCGCAAGAGATTAAAATTTGGCCAAATGGTAAATTCATAAACCAAGAGAGAATGAGAGGCAGAAAATTCTCTGGGATTTTGAGATACAAGCAGATCACATAATCAGAAGACCAGTGTTGATTAATAAGAAAAAAAGAACTAGTCATCAAGTGAATTTTTTTCGGCTTAAGCTGACCCTACAGACTGAAAATAAAAGAAAGCAAAAAGATAAACAAATACTTGAATTTTACCAGAAAACTGAAAAAGCTGAGGAACAAGAAGGTTTCGGTGATTGCAATTGGTGGGCTTGAAACACTTCCCAGGGGATTTGAAAAAAGGCTGAAGGAATTGGATATCAGAGGAAGAATGGTGACCATCGAGACTACACAATTGTTAAGATCAGCTTGAATACTCAAAAGAGTCTTTGAGATCTGAAGAAACTTGCTATCACTCCAGTAAAACGCTGGTATGAAAAACTAGCTATAATGATAATAAAAATAATAATAATAATAATAATAATAATCTCGGCCAGACAAAAAAAGAAAACCTGCTGAATAGTGGATTTTGCTGTTCCAGCTGATCACAGAGTAAATCTAAAAGAAAGTGAAAAGAGAAATAAGTACCTCGACTTTCCTAGAAAACTGAAAAATCTATGAAATATGAAAGCGATGGTGATACCAATTGTAAATGATGCAGATGACAAAGGATTGGTACAAGGACTGTAGAACTTGGAAATAAGAAGACGAATTGAGGTTATCAAAACGACCGCATTATTAAGATCGGCCAGAATACCAAGAGGAATCCTAGATACTTGAGAAGATTTGCCGTCACTTAAGCTCCAATGAGAAACTATCAACTAACACTAGAGTTAAAAACTCTCAAAAGAGTCAAATAATAATAATAATAATAATAATAATAATAATAATAATAATAATGAAACTGTAGAGCACATAGTAAGAGAATGCAGCAAACTAGAACAAAAGAGGGATTAGAACAGGAATGACTGAGTGAGAAAGGTGATCCACAGGGAAATGTGATTACAATTTGACCATATTACCACAAGTTATATACACCAACCAGAATTTACCCTGGAAAGTGAGTCGTGTAAAATTATATGGGATTTTGGAATACAAACAGATCATCTAGCAAGTGCTAAGGTATCCGGGGTCAGAGATGAGCCATTTAATGATATAAGTGAATACGCAAAAGAAATTCAAGAGCAGATATGATTGGGTAACAAAGGGGATCAACTGGGAATTGTGCAAGAGAATGATAATTTGACCTTAGTGAAAACTTTTATGAGCATAAACCAGAATTTATCCAAAACACGAGACGAAAAAAATTCTCTGGAATTTTAAGATAAAAACAAATCATCCTATGCAGGCCAGAAGATAAAACTTGGTTTTGATTACCAAAAGAAGTTGTCTTCTTGTGGATTTTGCTATTCCAGAAAACCACAAAATGAAAGGAAAAGGAAACTAAGATCTGGAAATTGACTGAGAAATGACAAAGTTTCGGAACGTAAAGTTGATGGTGATACCAATCATAATTGAAGCCCTTGGAACAATCCCCAAGAACATGGAAAAGAAACTGGGGGAACTAGAGATTTCTGTAACTATCATCTTTCATTTTTTCCACAATCCAAAATCTTTTATTTCAAATCCTTTCTAGAATAATTCTTGTTTATTTAGCTTGTTTTATCTTCAGCTTATCTACCTCTCCGTTTATTGTTGACTTGACATTTATCACAATTACCAAAATATGTCAATTATTTTCTACTTTAACATCAATCATCTTTTAATATCAATTACCTTTTGGTGAAATTTGCACAGACAATGGGAAAGAACTCTTCCCGTATATTTATGCCTGCCCGCGCCCAAGAGTGTCGAAATCTGTTAAATAAATATTTGAAAAGATTTTATCATCACATCGTCTTTTACAGAATAGCACCAGCATTAAAATTTACGTTTTGTTTTAATGTATTAAAATATATATACAAATGTAATACATCCACTATCCTGATATGGCTAGTTTTCAGTTATTTTCTTTATTTTTATTGAACAGTTAAATCTCAGAATTATAAGCTCACTACATTTCAGCCATCGGTCATATTTCTTTACTTTTTCCTTCCCCCACGAAGAAGGTGTCGGTACGTCACCTACGACTTAGGGTCGATATTTGATAAGTAATTTAGGGACTTAACTGTAATGGATCAATAAGAAAAAGCAAATGACTACTTTTCTTAGTGGAATATAAACTTTCGTGGAGTATTTAATGTCGGATCCATCCCTGTAGAACTATTTAACCCATAGCTAAAGATATTACATATCTAATTTTTCTTTTTTGAACATTAAAAAAACCTAACCATAATTTTCATGGCATAGAAGCAATTCCTTACAAGTACCCATTGTTTCCTACCACCCAAAATATACAGTGTGTTGGTGTAGAAAAAAAACTAAAATTAACTTGAGTGTGCCGCAATAAATCAGTTAAATCAATGAGCAAAGATAAGGCGAAATTTTGCATACGCATACCGAGTTTAGATGCAATTTAAATCATTCGATTAAATGACAAATTTGATATATATTCTATAATAACTCCTACCCTTGGTATTACAGGTTATATAAATAGATAATCACTAATTATCTTGATCGTCATTTAAGTCATTAGAGTTAATTCAAGATCTCATATATATTCTTTAATAGATAAAGATCTCATATATATTCTTTAATAAATCCTATCTGTAATATTAGAGATAATAAATCCTATATGTAATATTACAGATAATAAATCCTATCTGTAATATTACAAATAATCATCTGCAAAAAAAAGTTGTCTAAATTTCCTCCTAAATAGAATTCTCAAAATAAATATCGCAGTCATAATCAAAAAATCAGAATGGTTTTTGTTGGCTGGTTTACGAGATATGTTTTTAACGCTGTAAATGGCCAAAAAGTAAAAGTGACGTCATTAAGTTCCATCCACCATAGGATTGAAGGATTTAATCAAATTTTCTGTCTTTAGTAATATTTTTCCCTTTTTTTTCTCTAGTATTAAAAATGCTGATAAAGATTCTGCCCCTGTTATTCCTGAATCTTCAGACTATATTGGCATTGTCCCGACATGAAAGTAAGTTTTTTTTATTTTATTCTTAATCTGATTTTCTCAAAGACTAAACTCAGATTTCACTCCGAACAATCCAATGTTCCTTCAGTTCCTCTTTATTTCGAATTTCCATTTCTTTTCCTTTTTCCCAATTATACTTATGATCGCTGTCATAGAAATTTCATTTCAATTCTTTATTATATAACAAAAACTACGTCTCAATTTGTGTATATATATATATATATATATATATATATATATATATATGTGTGTGTGTGTGTGTGTGTGTGTGTGTGTGTGTGTGTGTGTGTGTGTGTGTGTTGAAACAGCAACACTAGTTCCGATCCTCGATGAGACCGTTTGTATTCCACATTATGTTAATACCTTTGGGAAAGGTATGATTCCAATTATTCTCTCTCCAGGTATGAGTAAATAGTAGGTTAGAATGGGCTCTTCACCTATAGTATGACAACCATTCCAGTAGAAGGTAAACCTTGAATTAAAACCTTTTAAACTAGGTCAATTTTAAGTAGAGTTTAACAGGATGGAAATAAATTTATTGTGACCGATTGTTGGGGGGTGGGTACGGGAAATATATATATATATATATATATATATATATAAAGAAAAATAATACGTGCCTTAATATTATTATTTTTTCAATTTCTCCTTTTGGATTTGAACATGTTTCCCTAAGCTTTTTAATCTCTTCTCGGGGAGACAAGTAATACTCATTTGAAAATGATTACAGAAAAAGTTCTGCACACATCTTTTTTCTACTCAGCAATGAATGAAATAATTGGTCTCACAAGGATCGTTAGCCTCGGTTGAGCAACTCGTCTTGGAGAATGAAAACTATAAATGCAATACCTGAAAGTTTTATTATCTACACATTGCACAGTGTTATTATCATCTTGGTTACTATACTCACAACGTTTCGGCCGCAAAACTCACCAGCCTTCTTCAAGTGTCTTTTTTCGTTGTAGGTAACCTGAGTACGAAAAAAGTAAGATGGGTACCCAAGACGGCTATAGCAGTCGGCAAAGTGTATAGAATAGTAATAACAATTTCATAAATATTGACAGATACTGAAAAGTTATTTTCCTATACTCTGTGGAGTATATATATTTTGGATATATATTTTTCCCGTACCCACCCCACTTCTATCAGCTCATTCCTAAAGTCTGGCTGGCTCTACGGAAGCCTTCACTAATATAAACAAATCAACTGTTGAGTTCATTTTCTAAGCTACGGCTTTCTTAATGATCGTCCAGTATATCAATAGACGAGCAGCTAGCTAGCTAGCTAGATAGATAGATAGATATTATTGAAATACTTCCAATTTACAAGTCAATATTTATAAACCCAGAAATAAAATATCGATTCAATGGAAAATTATTTAAATACATGACGTTAGTATGACAATGATACTCTTGAGAAAGGCATGAATCTAACTCTCCCTGCATTCTATATATTTATATACTACGAATATTATATTCATTTTGATTATAATTTAAACTTCACTTCCATTGATTTTTTTTTATTCTCATTGCATTTTTTTGTTTTTACAGTTTGTTCTATGGAACTTGAAACGGGTAGGTGTCTGGGTCATGAATTGGATCGGTGGTACTTCAACAAAACGACAAATACTTGTGAAAAATTTGTCTACAATAGGTGCGGAGGCAATGCCAATTCTTTTGCATCAAAGAGAGAATGTTTAGGCACCTGTAGAAATATCTGTAAAATGCCACGATTCAAAGGATTTTGTTTTGGAAGAATGATCAGGTAAACATTTCAATACACGTATAACTATCAGACATTTCTTTTGAAATTCTGTTTTCATTGATAGACCATTTTTTGACAGTTAAGGTCGACCAAGACGTTAGGATTTCCTTTCAATCATAAATGAATTGTTCAGATATATGTTTCAGAGATGCAATTCAATGTCCCGTTTTCAGGGTATATAACGCTAGATCATTCCAATTTTCTTATTTCACTAAGAATTTAATTCGTTTCTAAATTTGATAATTCCATTGTTTTTTGGAAGACATGACGTTGAGAAATCTGTTCATAATCTTGGACGACATTACAACTAAAAAATTGTCAATAGATATTTCCTAAAAGTCATTTAAACAAATATTAATGTCTATGTACTTACTTAGTATTTGTAAATTTGTATATCAATTGATGTTAAACATACCGTGTGCTACACTCTTCACCCGTTGGTAGGTATTGGAATATTGAATCAGGGTTTAGCACCGGTTCTAATAGAAATCTAATTAAATGCAGTACACGAAAAACCAAATTGAAATATCAATCTATATATTAATAAATGATATTAATAAATGGTATTTAATAATATTTATTTCGTTGAATAATGTTGAATAATAATAAGGAAATCCTGGTATGTTTGTTTCAGAAGAGAATTAATTTTTTTTATAAAACTGTATTCGTACTTATTTATGATAGATTAATACTTCATATATATATATATATATGTGTGTGTGTGTGTGTGTGTGTGTGTGTGTGTGTGTGTGTGTGATAATTTATTATGCTATATTATAGTATATCAATTAATTTTATAGATATACTGAAACGGAATTATTCAAAAAGTATGTTCAATGTAAAGCTTATAATATACAGGGTGACCAAAAAAAAAAACAGAACCCATATATTTTTGACTTAAATTCATAAATTTAATTCTAGACTTTTCTTTTTTTTCAGGATATGAAGTAGATTCTGTGCATGAAAAAATGGGACCATAGTATTCACCAACATGTCCAGAAGTTCGAGTGCACAAAATTAGAATTATTTTGCTTTATTTTTATAGAAGTAATAACAAAGTTTATGGGTTTTGTTTTTTTGTGGGGGTTCACCCTGTACGTATATAATTGTTTTTCAATTTTATATAAGTTTTTATGTGTGTGTTTCTCTGTGTGTGTGTCAAAGTAGTAACAAAATTACAAAGTAAAAACTAAAAAGTGCTCGATACTCATTGATTAGATCAATATGAAATAAATATCAAAATCAAAACTCATAAAATATTTCTACTACTCAAGTTTCATGAATGTGGATCCTCAGCTCGACAGCAAAATGAATGGAATTACTAAGGAAGTAATTATTCTTCTCGCTAAAATACTTTACTATTAAGAATATTTTCATGTGACCTAAACTAGTCATACGTTAAACCCACTTCAGTCTCCTCTTTAAGCAAAAAAATAGTTGTCAGCTTATCTAAACTAGTCTGGCGGTAAATTGAAAAGGAGAAATCTTGTTTCGTGTCTACACTTGGACATCAATTCTGAGCAATTTAGTTTGTTCTAAGAATCTTATTAGGAACAACTTTTCTTCTAATCTCAATCAGCACGATTTTATCTCCTCATTAAGTGCATGTGCTTTCTTAAAGATTTTCTACTTGATTTCACGTTCTATATTTCTATCATTTTTCAATTCCAATAAGAGTGTGTTGTGCTATTTAAGTAAATTTTGTTCTGAAAAGATGACTTATGGTTATAAAATCTTTGATTTCAAGACTCTTATATTGCTTCAATATAAATCAAGTTTGATCCTTGTCCTTTTTTCGCTGTTACTCAGTGAAACACATTTTAGTTCGACACTTTTCTTCTATGGGTCATACACTTAAAAAAAGAAAAAGGGGTTCTTCAGTATCTAGGCCCTACTTCATCGCTTTGTTGATATGTTTCTGGATGATCCATCATTCATTATCCCTATAACAGTAAATAATCTTTACAATTTTAATAATTTGTACAGCATTCCTGCTTTAGGAAAATGTTTCTTTTATAAGTTCAAGGACGTTTTTCCTTCTTTTATCTCTATTGCTTTATTAAAAGAAGAATTAAACTATATTATCTTTGACGGAAGTCTGCATGGCGTAGTGGCTAAAGTGCTGGACTGCAACATCATAGTAAGCGAGTTCGAACTCTAGCCGCACTATTACGTTTTCTTTCGGACTAATGCCCCCGGAGACAGATATGAACCGCTTAGCTAGGGATTACTATTCTCCTTCTAAAATGATGACTTTGGCATTAAATAACTCTCAAGGGTTGATATATCATTAAACAAAGAAACTAAACCAATTAAAAAAGGGATTTGTTTAAAAACGGTCTGAGAGTTGTTTAATATTCAAGCAAACTGTGACTATATTTGGCTTTTTTTGTGGGTAGCAATTTACAAAACGTTTTGCCCAAGGTCGTATAGATGGGGCTCTCAATAAAACTTACTCGTGAAGGTTTGAAAATCTAGCTTGCTAAACATTACACCACCTAAGGTGGTAATTTACTAAGCTTTTTGCTTAGATGTAGCACAAGGCCACATGAATTGGGCACCCAATGAGAATCGAACTCACTCATGTAGGTTTGCTATTCTACCTTGCTAACCATTACACCACCCAAGGTGCCCTAGCTTTCTATCCGTATTAAATTCTTCACTTACAAGATTTAGTGAATCATTTAAAAGATTTATTTTCATATTTGTTGCAATTTCAGTATTGAGCCACTCATTCTTAAACAATTTCATAATTTTCTTTCTGATAATGTTAATTCGTCGTCGTTGTGTTTTTCTTGATTAATCTAAAACATTCTCTTTATATCTCTAGATTTTTCTACAATCAATGGAGCGGAAGCTGCGAAAAATTTGAATACAGTGGATGTGGCGGAAATGATAATAACTTTCTGACGTTAAAGGAATGCCGGGCTGTGTGTCAAAACGAATGCACGTTACCACCGGCAACAGGAATGTGCAGGGCGATGATACGGCGTTATTTCTACAACATGACTACAGGAAATTGTGAAATGTTTATATATGGTGGATGTGGAGGCAACGCTAACAACTTCGAAAGTAGGAAAGACTGTAAATCGCGCTGTAATATGAACAAACCACGTCGATGAGAATATTTTTCAGCAAATTCTTAAATTATTTTTTTCCTTAATTATTACTATTATTCTGATCGTTAAATAAATAAATACAATGTATGCTGCGCAGTTTTACAATAAATAATTTATTCTAGTTGTTAATGTTGTTGTAATTCTTACGTCACACATTCAGAAAATTATGGTCAATCTGAGTGGAAACAAATAGTCTTCAAATCTTCACGATTCTCTTTAGTATTCTCTGCAATATCAATACTAATTATTTTATTTCCTTTCATTTCATGATCTGTCAAAATCAATTATTTATTCAATTTATAATGCTCTTGATTGGAATATAAAATACCTTAAAGAATAAATCGTTATTTTTAAGGGGGGGGTATTATTTTATGCTTTTCCTTTTTTTTTATAAAAATGCAGGTAAAAATATTTTTAAAAGATTTATTTTCATTTATTTACTTAAAGTAACAAATAATTTTAATGTTTTTAAATAATTTTTTATAAATCTTTTTTACGACAATTCTTTTGCAATTATCTTTCCATTAAAAACATCATTAAAACATTGAAGAAGATATTAAAATAGAGTAAAATTGTTTCAAAGTCGGTGAAAGGTCACGAGTTTCTCTTTAGTCCATTTGTTGCCAAAATAAAATTGAATAAAAATTTATAAAGAATTTATTTCATTTTGGATTGGTACATATTTATATATTTGGTTAGTGTTTTAATCTCATAGCGTTTGGTCATGACTAATATATTTGACCGGCTCATTGGCCAAGCGGGTAGAGTGTTCACTAATAGTCCGGGAGACCTGGGTTCAATCCCACGTCGCGTCATACCAAAGACTTTAAAAATGGTTCTTGATACCTCCTTGTTTAACACTAAGCAATATAAGGTACGTATCAAGGGTAAAGTGGAGCAATCCATGGAAAGGAGTCGCGCCCTTCCACTACAGCTCAGTGTAGTAGCTATCGAAAAAGGAGCCTTCGAGTCGCCCTACCTCGACTACGGTCGCTAACATTACTTTTACTTTTAATATTTGATTTAGATGACAAATGACATTTTGTTTTTTCAAATTGTTGGGAATGTTCTTAATTATGAATGAATACATACATACACACGCACACACTCACACACACACACACACACACATATATCTATATATATATATATATATATATATATATATATATATAAAGAATTTACCTCTTTTTGGACGGGTAAATATTTATATTTTTGTTTAGAGTGGGATCCCATAGCCTTCTGTAATGCCTAATAACATGCAATCTGATTGTTTGAGTTTGTGGGGGATATCAGGCAAAATAAAAGAGACAGCAAAATATTTTATGTCAAAAGTTAAACATAAGATGAATCAAGATAACATTAACTTTATTAGAAAACGTTTATATATACATATATGATTAAAATAAATGGAAAAGAGGAATAAATCAGACACTTACAAAGGGTTAACAGTAATATTTCCTTCTTTATTCAAGAATTTCTTTAAACTAGTCCGAGGAAATTCTTGAATAAAGAATGAAATATCCATCTTTTCCACTTACTTTCATCATCTTGTCAGATTCACTAAAATCTATTATTTCACCATTGATAGATAGATAGATAGATATTAGAATGCATTCTTACTGTTTGTTGGTACCATCTAAATTAATAAACTGTTTATTACAATGCAAAACAGATAATTGTTGTGTAATTACATTAGATACTAAGGTTTGGTTTGGTTTCTTTGTTTAATGGCATATCAACCTTTGTAGATTATTTAATGCCAAAGCCATTCTCCTAGAAGAGCAGTAGTGGTACTATTTAACCGATAGCTGGGAAGATAAGGGGGTTCATACCTTTCCCAACGGTATTTGCCCGAAAGTGAACGTAATAGTGTGAATGGAGTACGAACTCGCGTACTACGATTCCGCAGTCCATCGCTTTAACCATTACACCATTGATTTGCATAATAACTCCTCCATTTAAGATTGTCATCTAGCAAATGTGTCTATTATGATAAGTATGACTAAACCTTTTCCATTTCAAAATGGGAGTAGTTCAGTTCAAAATGAGAACAGTTCAGTTCAAAATGGAAAAATTATTATTTTATAAATTTATATTTATACTTATAATAATTTTTCCATTTTGAAATGAACTATTCCCATTTTGAACTGAACTATTCCCATTTTGAACTGGAAAAGGTATAGATTGTTGTTGACGTCTTCTCTTACTCAAATTACAGAGATGATCACATCTCATTGTGCGATTGTTGCGGTATGAGGATTCTTATGTGGCTTGTATGATCAATTGTAGCACGGAACAGGCAGGAAACTCCCTCCACACACCCTGAATCTAAAGTAGATCTATCTAACGGTTTTGCCATTCGGAATACAACTCTTGTATTATCCTGATTTTCAGGCCTGATTTCCTTAGAGTAATTTATGATTCATCCGACTCTCCAAATATTCTTTGCAGCTTGTCAAGACTAGACGTGCATTCGAGAACACTAACTGTTCTCTCCATTTTAAAGTGTCATCTAGTAAATGAATCTATTATCATGCTAAGAACAAGATTCTTCTCGGCATCTTAAATAGAAATTTGAGGCAGGGAACGTATTTATGTTTTAAAGAAATATTGCTAAAAAAATTTCTGGAAATAACTTCAGGAAAGATTTTCATATATAACATAAGACTTTTGTGAGCCAAAAAATATTTACAGCAAAAATGAAAGAAAAGGAACAAAAGAAAAACAAAAACGTTCACTGTGCACCACCTCATTCCACTCGGTGGTGCACAGTGAAATTTACACACGCTCATTTGAGAATAAAAAGAACATTTAAAATCAGTAGTAGCATCAAAAATTAGTCAAAATTTTTACTCATTGAATATAACGATGGAAGGTTATTGAATTTAAACATATCTAGTGATTCCTTCTCACAGAATATCCCCTTTATCATATCAACATTTTCATACGCACAATTTTTTTCTAGGTTTTTATTTATTTATTTATTTACTTTTGGTATTGCACATACCAAATACCAATCAGTTTGAATGCTTAACAATTAACTTTGATCCTATTTACCGACCCCTCCGCTCGGGCAGGATATGACACAAGGTCAATTTTTAAGCGGAGTTTAACAGGTTTGAATTCAGAGTTTTTCCTTCTCCTAGACTAGTTGCCTAACCAAGGCTGAAGAACCTAGTCTGTCCTGCTATTTACCCATAGCACGGAACAGGCAGGAAACAATTAACTTTGATAGTCAGTACCTTCCACCTAGGTAGATATCCAAAAAGCTTCCGTTTAAAAATCAACGGCTTTCATCGTCAAACTTGTTTGCATCATTCTCAACATATAACTATCTGTAATCTATCGAGTCAATTTTTATATTCCTTTTAAGATAGTTTGTTGCGTTTACTTATCATATGACTAATGCTTTTTCTTTCTTGCTTTCTCTTTTCTCATTTTTCCAATTATGATAGCATCTATTGGCTTTTTTTTTAGTAAGGAAAGGCTATTATTATTATTTTCAATCCATGCAAATTATTCCCACCAG
Organism: Sepioteuthis lessoniana; assembly: GCA_963585895.1. Classification (NCBI taxonomy): domain Eukaryota; kingdom Metazoa; phylum Mollusca; class Cephalopoda; order Myopsida; family Loliginidae; genus Sepioteuthis; species Sepioteuthis lessoniana. Next base: position 1,615,685 of record OY757928.1, read on the forward strand.
TTCTAACTGTTGTTATTTACTGAAGTCTGATTGACAGCAATTCTCTTCTGATCCCCAGAATTCTTCTGAGAATTAGAGCTTATTTTGATATTGGTTTGGATGGTCTCCATTCTTCCACTAATCTTCAGTCTCCTCACTGTCTTTTCCAGGCAATTGAGCCCCGTTCCAAGACCACTAATTATTATTGGTATCAACATCAATTTCATGTTCCATATTTTGGGGGGTTTCTTTTATCGATTCTCTGACAAGATTCAAGTATTTGTTTTATCTTTTCACTTTCTATCTTTTCACTTTCCATTTTTTTTTTTTTCCATTTCTTTCATTTTACCCTCTCGTCGGTCGGAACGGTACAATCCATTTGATGGTAAGTTTCCTTCTTTTTTTCTTTTCTTTTTTTTTTTTTTTTTTTCTTTTTTGTTAATTTACAGTTGGTCTGTCTTTTCTCTTTCTGTCTTTTCGCTCAATGGTCGGCTTGAACGGTATTGTCCACTTGATGGTAAATTTCTGGGGTTTTTTTTAATTAACACTAGGTTCTATCTTTTCAATTTCTATCTTTTCCCTCAATGGTTGGTTGGTTGGAACGGTACAGTCCACTTGATGATAAATTTCTTTTTTTATTTAATTTTTTATCTATTTATTTATTTTTGTTGATTAACATTACGTTTATCTTTTCACTTTATCTTTTCGCCAATAGTCGACTGGAACGGTACCGTCCACTTTATAGTAAATTTCTGTTATTTTTTTATTAATTAACACAAGGTCCATCTCTTCACTTTCTATCTTTTCACATTATGGTCGACTGGAACGGTACAGTCCACTTGATCGTAAATTTCCTTCTTTTTTTTCCTTTTTTTTTTTTTGTTAATTGACACAAGGTCTTGTCTTCTCGCAGGGATTAGGTGATCTTTGAGTATATCAAAATCCCGGAAAATTTATATGTCTCATTCACTAAGCTGAATTCTGATTTGTGCGTATATTATTTGCCAGTAGAGTCAAATTTCAATCTTTTGCACAAGTCCCTTTGGATCACTTTTCCCACCCAGTCGTGTCTTGTACACCTTTTGTGTCAGTTTGCTGCATTCACTTACTATGTGATTAACTGTCTCATCTCTGTCCCTATATAATCTTCTCTTGCAATTCTTTAGCTTAATATCAATTTTTGCGTTGATATAATTGGTCTTTACGGGATTATTTTGTAATATAACTAAAAGAGATTCAGTTTATCACTTTAGTTTTCCGTTTTTTAGTCATTTCCTTGTATATTCAATCTCATCGGTTTTTCTTTTGAAGTATTTATATATTTTTTTTGTTTGTCGCTTCATTTTTTTTTGGGGGGGGGGGTCTTGTTTTAATGTTTGTCAGTGAGTTATTTCTGTTGATTTTGCTGTTTCTGACTGCATTAATTACTCTTTTTTTGTTCTATGTTCATTGAGTGTTTGAATTATTGCATCTACGCAATTGGGGATGAGTTCTCTTCTTCATTCTTTACTTCACATTTAAAGTGTTTCTATGTCATTTCTCGAGTAAAACTCGTGTGGATAGAATCAATTTCCTTGTCAATGTTTCTGAGAAAGAAGAAATTTGTCTGAAAGAGAGGAGACATATAGAAGATTAGAAGAAAAAGAAAATTGAAAGAGTTCGAGAAAAAAAAATAACTGATATCGGATAGAAAAAGTATGAAATTGGAATAATTACCGACAACCAGACCTTTGGCCTAATGTGCAGAGTGTTCACCAATGGTCCAAGAGACCTGGGTTCAATCCCAGGTCGAGTCATACCAAAGACTCAAAAAATGGAACTTGATACCGCCTTGCTTAACTCTCAGCATTATAAGGTAAGGATCAAGGGTAAAGTGAAGCAATCCAGGGAAAGGAGTGGCGCCCTCCCCTACACCTCCGTGTAGTAGCTATTGAAAAGGGAGCCTTCGGGTCACCCTCGACTAAGGTCACTAACTTTACTTTTTACTTTACCAACAAAATTGAACAAATTTATCAAAGTGAGTGTTTTACTTATATTATATAACTACTTTTTTTTTTTTAAATAAAGCTTTTAATACTGTACCGAATTTGAATAAGAAATATCAAGTTCTAAATAAACACATGTTCAAATGGTTGCGAGAACTGAATTCTAATTACTTTTATTTACTTTAGTGTCGTTAGTCAACTTGATGTATAGTCATTGATAGGGTCTATTGGAAAGTTTCTAGGTGAAAGTCACTAGAAAAGCAGTCAACTAGTATCAACTTATCAACTTATATAAGTGGTGCACAAAAACAATATAGCAGAAGCTCTACCAATAACTAATTACCTCTTTATTATTGATATTATAGAAAAAAGAAAAGAAAAAGACTCGAAAATGATGAAAACAGAAATCCTCAAAGAAAGACAAGTAACAATATAAGTGTGAAAGATATTAGAATGCAATTCGTAATTCTTATATGTATCCTACTTTTCCTGGCGAGAAATCAAAAGAAATTCTTCGAATTTTAAAATCTTTCGAGCAGGAGATGAAGTAAAAGTGTTAATGTTGGTAGAAGTTGCAATGCTTATGTCGCTTTACTGCGAGAGCACAGTCATTGCAAAACACCCACCTCACCATATTCTCGACCCTCGTAACGTCATCATTATTTGAGTTACGATTTTTTCGATCAGACCCAGCTCCCATCTACTTATATAATAAGACAAGCTTAGCAGGTCATCGACGGCGAGACGAAAAAACCAACTATAGTTTTCCAGTGACATTCTCGTCGACAGAAAGGTTATCAATCACATTGACTGATCAGCTTACATGACTAACATAACATAAGGTCAGCCAATAACCCGCAATAAACACTCTGGAGTTCAGGCATTATTATTTCTTTTATTGAAAAATGAAAGAAAAGAAAAATATAGGAAGAAAAAGTTAACAGAAAACGTCCAAAAAAGAAAACTAACAATGTTAGTGTGAATAACACTAGAATGTAATTAGTAGTTTTCCATGTCCTAGTTATCTTGACAAGAAATCAAAAGACATTCTTCAAATTGTCAAATCTTTCGAACGGGGATTGAAGTGAAGTTGTTGATGTCCGTCGAAGTTACAATACTTATGTCACTTCACAGCGAGATTGCAATTAATGCAAAAAACCCACCTCACCCATTCTCGACTCTCACGGCGTCACCGCTACGTACGTAGCGATTTTTCCGATCGGCTTCCATTTCTATCTACTTATAAAATGAGACAAGCTTAACAGGTAGAAGATATTGCAGAATCGGCAAAAGACAGCTACAGGATAGACGGACTAGACGAAAAAGCTGAAAGTGGGGAATAGGAGACGATACTAAATCTCGATTAATTGCTCAGTTCAGAGACTTTTTCTTCAAATCGGGACTCTTCATACAAGGAGTAAGTTTTCAAACTTTCTTTCTACTTAACGAAATTCATTCATTATCTGTTTTTCTTTTTATACAATAGGATTTTCTACTCTCTCTATCTTTCGTATATATCATCATGCTGTGTTGCGAGCATGGACTTTCCTGACTCTCTCTCTCTCTCTCCCAATCTATCTATCTTTATCTCTCTCTTTCTATTCATTTCTATCATCCATCGCTTCCGGCAAGTCCACTAGACTACACCCTGTGTCTGTACAGAGCTATTGTAAATAAGTTCTAGTTTTTTGTTCAACACTTACACGTCCGTTTGAAGGGATCTATAGGAGAACGTCGCTTATGAGTTCGTTCTTACTTCTCCAGCAGTGTCCCCCATGTCTTGTCCGTTTTATTTGGATGCTTTTAGAGATGGGAGTAGGTGGGGTACAACTGCTGCTTTGAGGGATGCTGCTTCTAGGCTTTGTTCGATACGGCTCCTAGCATTCTTGTGCAATCCAGTCAAGCTTTTTCTCTATACGCTTAGTCAGCGTCCACGCGTAGTAGAATTGACACGACTGCTGCTTGAAAAAAATTGCGTTTTATTTTATCGGATAGATTTGAGTTCCATATAATCGATAATCAATCGATAGCAGTCCGTACCTTCATGAATCGCATACTGATGTCATTTTCAGTAGATTAGACGCTGTTTCCAAGGTAGGTTCTCTAATTTCAGAGAGCCAGCATTTAGTATGAGATGACTTCTTTTTTATTAAAACACATGTACTTTGTTTTGTCTGCATTGACATGGAGATCAATGCCACCAGCTGCTTGCTCCAGACTGTGCAGCAGAGATTCGGCTTGGGTTGGTGTATTTGCCAGAAGCGTCATGTCATCTGTGTCCTCTGCATTCGAAATAATTTGTGCGGGGTATCATCTGCTAATCTTTTTTGTGTAAAACCACTTTCTTTCATTACAGCTATCGATGTTACGTAGTCTCAGCAGTTTATAAACAGATAATCTATCCACTTTCAGAACACCAGCTACAAAGAAGTCAAAGAAGTCTGTGTCTCCATCTGGTGAGCGAACTTTTACATGTTTTTATAGAGCATCATTATGGCTGCGACAATTTCTTTGGGGAGACCATTAGCTAGCAATATTTGCTCCATCTTTCTTCTTTGTATGGAGTCAAAAACCTTAGATAAATCTACAAATAAATATATCGCCTCAAAGTTTTTTTGCACGAACTCTAAAGATGGTTAGAATCTGTGATTTTATGGATCGATTTCTCCAAAAACCATTTTGATTCTTCCGAAGAATTTTCTCAATTTCTTCTTCGATGCAGTTGAGCAACAGTCTATTATAAATCTCTGCTGTTATGGAAGTAAGGGTTAGACCTCGGTAGTTCTTGACAATTCCAGTCACCTTTCTTGGGGAAAGGTAGAATGCAGCCTTTTGTCCCTCTCTCTATTGTGCTTTGGTTGTATACGGTATTGCAGTCGACGAATTTCTTTGATTTCCAAACTTCTATTTGTATTTCATCAAGTCAAGCAGCTTTCTTATTTTTAATTTTTCTTATTTCTACATCGAGTCCTCCTTGAGTAAACTGTGCAAGTTTGATGTCAAGTTGATTTTGATAATTTTCGTGATAGGTTTGTCTGTAACTTTCTGGGATTTTCCAAGCAGATCCTTGAAATGTTCTTTCCACAAGTGTATTCGTTCTTCTTGGCTGCTAGCTTTTAGTTTTACACAAGTGGTTCTCTTCCTTTAAATCACTTCATTTGCTGTCTGTCACGCTATACGAGATTCCCTATCTTCAACGGAAATTCTAATTTTATTAAAATAATGATAATAGATATATACTTAAAAAAAACAACATTCGGTGACATTATTTATCTAAGAGCATTGATATGAATCAACAACTTCAAAAAAATTAACAGGAGTTTTTCTGATTTTATCTCTATATTGAATCTGAAGAAGTCTTGTTATTTTCTTTTTTTGAGTTGCTGATTCGTATCAATGCTCTTAGCAGGATGGAAATAAATTTATAATCCTAATATCACAGATTTTTGTTTTTTTCTTGAAAGAATTTTTGCTCTGTGATATCATTTACATTGGGCTCTTTACCAGGAATATTTAAATATTCGAATTTTGAATAATTTAATTGTCCTGACGGAATTGATCCCTACTCCGGATTTACTAGATTGAAGAATACCTATATATATATATATATATATATAATCATTGTGATTATTTCATACCAGTTTTGACTGATGGTATTTCCTTAAAATCTAAGTGACAGAAAGTCTTCTTAAGTCCCCAAGACTCTTCCCAGTATTCTCACTGATTGTAACAGTGTCAGACTCTCTTAGATATCTAATGAGTTCAAAGTTTTGATACAACGAAACAGTCTGTCGGCACAAACCTATATATATATACATATGTGTGTGTGTGTGTGTGTGTGTGTGTGTGTGTGTGTGTGTGTGTGTGTGTGTGTGTGTGTGTGTGTGTGTGTGAATATCTATAGCCCGCTAAATTATTTTTTCCCTCTGAAAAACACAGGGCCACTTGTGTGACTGGAGCAGAGATAATAATCAACTACTGGATCTGGTATAGCCACTTTATATCCGCAACATTCGTCAGGAGTTTTACCCCTCAGCAGAAAAGCAGTCGGAAAATTCTACAGCTGCAGCCAACTGGCCAAAACTGGGTCTAGTAGAGCCACTTCATAACCACAATATTCGTTGGGTGGGTCTTACCCCTCTGCAGAAAAGAAGTCAGTCTATTCTACATCCCCAGCCGACTGGCCAATACTGAGTCTGGTAGAGCCACTTTATACTTCTCATGAAAAATGAGAAATCCAAATGCAAATCATTATAGAACTCAGACACCAGGTGTCTGTGTCATGATTGACAGTTGTTCTCTTGTCAACATGCATGACTACACTGCATCCACTTCCGGTACACAAACAACGATCAAAAGCAACTACTCGATTAAGAGACCCCAACGGAAAAATTATCAAATGAACACAAGAAAAATGTACTTCACTATTATTTTAAGAGAACTCCTAGACAATAGGAAACAAGTGAAAGAAATATGGGCAGAATCCGGTAGATTTAATACAACCAGCTAATTACTTGCTAACCAAGCTGGAATAATTTTTTTTAAGTTTAGTTTTCTGACTTTGAGATATTAGAAATATGAGTACAAATAAATAGTAAAAAATATGAAGAAGATCCACCGACCCGAATTGAAATACGGACAACTGAGTGCAAAAACAAAATACTGATAATCGAAAAGCCCCAGACCCCAACACCACAAGAAGACAAAATAAATGTAGCGTTGCTATAGAAAATCATGACTGAGAAGAAGACTACATTACCATCTCTCAGAAACCAAAACGGGAAAACATTAAGGTAGAAACTGAAAATGTAAACAAATTAATACCAAATATCCCAACGGGCAACATCACGGAACTAAACGAGCTATCTTATACAGAAGCGAAACTCGTCTGTGATAAAAATCGATGTTCCTCAAAGGAACCCGAAAAAATATAAAACCTGGATAGGAAATTAGAGCAGAAGGACAAATAAAGAAACTGCGACTACAAACGAAATAAATAAGGACATGTAGGGATAAAAAGAACAAAACAAAACAGCAGACAAGTCTGATAATTCTACTTGAAGATATAAATCAAAAGATTTTGGCAAAAAAAGGGAAACTCAAAAAAAAAATTGTGACAAGACCAAGCGATACAAACGAAACAGGATATTACAAAATAACAAAAGAAAATTCTACCAAACAGATGGTGGAGAATGCACCACAAGAACAAGCAAATAACCGAATGTAAAGGAAGCCAAAAAATTTGGGAGAAAAATATGGGAACAGAAAGAATATGACAGAAAGGCCTAATGGACAAATAACTTGAAAAAAGAATTACAAAGGCTCAAAGAAGATCCTGAGGTGAACATATATGCAAAATTGCTCTGAACACTGAAAAAAGTACAGAATTGGAAAACGCTTGGTCATGAAGGAAAATATGGATTCTGATTTTGAAATGTCACATCCATCGACGACACTCTGGCTCTTCAACTGGGTAGATGCCTAGTACAAGCATGTATACCCGAATGGAAGACGAAGGAGAAGATAACCTTGATCCAGAAAGACCCCCAAAAAGGAACTATCCTAGAAACTATGACCGTGTCTGCCTATGGAAAATCCTATCCGCACAGATTAAGATTTTCTCGCTTGTATGCAGCCTATTGTTTTCAGAAGAACAGGAAGGACGCCACAAGAGAATAAAAGGAACAGGTAATCTACTTTATATTGATTTGCACATCTTCAATGAGGTTAAGACGAGGCAGAGAAATGTAGCCCTAATGTAGATTGACAGCAAAACGGCCTCTGATACGGTCCCGTAGAGCCGAATAATATAGAAACAGAATTTGGCATAAAAAATATGCCATGCTCATAATGAAAAGTAAAAAAAGAAAAATAATCATTTGAATAAAACTGCCAAATAAAGAAAGAATCAGAACGCTCGGGGAAAAGAAAGTTACGAGAACTTGGGAATATTGGAAGTGGACGCCATCAAATAAGCGGAGATGAAAGAGAAAATAAGAAAACAGTAGCATAGAAGAACGAGAAAGGTTCTTGAAACCAAGATCAACGGTAGAAATCTCATTAAAGGGATATATAATTGGGCAGTTCCCCTGGTAAGGTACTCTGGACCAGTCTTAAATTGGACAAGGGAGGAACCCAGACAAAGGAACCAAAGAGCAAGGAAATCCATGACTATGAATAAGGCCTGACACCCGAGAAGTGACATAGACAAAGGAGGGGGAAGAGGACTCACTGGCATTGAAGTTTGCGTAGACGCATCGATACAAGGACTCGAAGACTAAATTAGAAAGAGCGAAAAAAAGACTAATCCTAGAAGCCAGTAATAACATCGGTGACATAAGACTAGACGGGAAAAAAAATTAACAGATTTCCAGCTACAAATAAACAAAACTGCACACGGGAAGACTTGGACATGGCTACGAAAGAGAAACCTCAAGAGAGAAAGTGAATCTCTTCTAATAACAGCACAAACCAACGCCATAAGGACTAATTACGAAAGTCGTTAGTACGCAACAGAATAGCAAGTGTAAATTCTGTGGAGGCAAAGATGAGACGGTCAATCACATAATAAGCAGATGCAGAAAGCTAGCACAAAAGGAGTATAAGACTAGGCACGACTAAGTGATCCACTGGGACGTGTGCAAGGGATTACAGCTTGACCATACTATCATATGCACAAACCAGAATCCGTCAAGGGGAATGAGTTACATAAAATTCTCTGTGATTTTGAGATACAGACGGGTCATCTAATCTTGACCAGAAAACCAGAATTAGTTTAATTAAAAAAAGAGAGAGAGAGAGAGAAATTGCCCTTCAGTTAATTTTGCCGTTCCGGCGGACCACCTTGGACCTTGCATGAGAACTGAAAAAAATTTGAAACATGAAGGTCAAGGTTCACTCGGAACTATCTCCAAGAGCTTGGAGAAGGGAATGAAAGAATTCAAAATTAGTGGGAAAATCGAAAATATCCAGACTATAGCATTCATGAGATCGGCTAGAATACGGAGAAGAGTCTTGGAGATTTGAGGAAAGACTCATCAGCATTAGTTGATGTGAAAAACTCTCAAGAAGTGAAATAATAATAATGATAATAATAATATATGTGGTGATAGAGATGGAACGATTACTCACATAAGAAGCAAATGCAGTAAGATAGCGCAAAAACAGAATAAGACGACACTCGACCGAGTGGGGAAGGTAATACGCTGCAAGAAGTTTAAATTTGACCATATGAACAAATAGTATATGCACAACCCAGAATCCGTCCTGGAAAATGAAACCCAAAATCTTCTCGGGGATTTTGAGATACAAAAGGTTGACCTAATCTCGACTAGACGACCGGACCTAGGGATAGTCAAAAAAAAAAAAGAGAACCCACCAAATAGTGGACTTTGCCGTTCCAGCAGTCCACAGAGTAAAACTGAAAGAAAAGCAAAGAGATAGATAAGTACCAAGACCTTGCTAAAGAACGAAAAACTATGGAACATGAAAGTGACGGTGATACCCATTGTAACTGGTGTGCTCGGTACAATCATCAGAGGACTAGTACAGGGAGTGGAGGACTTGGAAATAAGCAAATACAGCAAATTAGCACAGAACGTGTATAAGACTAGATACGACTGGGTAGAAAAGTGATGTAATCGGAACTATACAAGAAATTAAAATTTGACCATATGAACAAATGGTATATGCACAACCCAGTATCTGTCCTAGAGAATGAGACGCACAAACTCCTTGGGGATTTTGAGAAACAAATGAATCCCTCAATTTTGGCCAGACAACTAGACCATATAAAAATCAACAAGAAAAAGAGATCATGAAGAATTGTGGTCTTTGCTGTTCCGGTTGACATCTAAGTAAAATTGAAAGAAAGTGAAAAGAAGGAATCAGTACCTCGATCTTGTTAGGGAATTTAAAAAAAGGTAGAACATGAAAGTAACGGTTATACTAATTGTAATTGGTGCTCTTGGTACAGTCATCAAAGGTTTGGTAAAAGGACTCGAGGACTTGGAAATAAGAAGACGAGTTGAGACAATCCAGACTACAGCATTGTTGAGATCAGCCAGAATACTGAGAAGAGTCCTGGAGACTTGAGGAGACTTGTAACTCAAACTCCAGTGAAAAACTACGACTTAAGCTGATGTGAGAAACTCTCAAGGAGTAAAATAATAATGCGTCGAGAATTGACAAGGCAGAAGATGAAAAAGAAAAGATGGAAAAAAGCCAAAAAAACAGCTTTACTATTGTGAGTGAAATCAATAAAAACTGGTACTACAGCTTATTCTAGTTTCGCTGAAATATTGTAAGTAGCCACATAAGTGTTTTTAATTGTTTGCATAATTCTTTAAATTTTTTTCTTTTTGTTTTTCTTCTCTTTTTCTTTGAATATAGTAGTAAATATTGTTAATTTTTCAGGTTATTTGAAATTTAACCGTTGTATTTTAGTTAAAAGGGTAGCGAGGGTGATGTCTGAAATGTACACTCTACATCCAATCTTCTTAATGTCAGGTGAACAATTATCGAAATAAATCAAGAAACTACTTTTGTAAGAAAAGAAAACGATAAGACCAGGAATTTAAAGTAGATGAAAGAACATTAAAAAGTGTTATATAGAAGAATGTGCCGATAGCGACCCGCGTGATTTGAACACGGATCTCTTGCCAACAAACACAAATGTTGAAATGGAATGTGCTACGGGAGTTCAAGTGACTAGCAATATTGAACACACGGGTGTGGTATCGCAGCTTATACGTGAAGTACCCGAAGGTTGAAGGTCGACATAGGCCTTTAGGCGAAGCACTTTGTCCGCGAGTGCCGAAAGGCCCTTCGTAACCTTCTTGGGTCCATTGACCTTTCACGGCCTCGGAAAGAACTGTATCGGGAGCCAGTAGTGGGTGCCGCTTCTGATCCTCTTAGCGAGCGGCGCGACTGGACGGCGGAGAAGATCCGCTCTCACTGGAATTGGGCGCCAGGATCGAGCTTCTTGAACAACTCCGAGTTCTTGCTCACCTGGCGACTTGTTCGGAATGCGTTACCCCTTGCCGGCTTGAATTACAAAGCAGACATGCCCGATTGCGCTCGTTACGACAGGGAATTGGAAGAAACGGCTGAGCATGCTTTCTACTACTGCGAGCGAGTTCGCCCGTTTTGGGATCACGTCGGCGAGTGGACGGCTCGCATCGAACCCAAACAGCTTGTGCTGCTCGACGTTGGTTACGTCGTAGACAACGTTCTTCCTCCGTTTCAGGGTGAGAAGCGTATGGTGTTTCTCGCGATCCTAGCTGTAGCTAGAATGGTGATTTGGACGACGCGAAACAAGGGATTGTATGACGATGCAAACTTTTCTCATCGTGATCAGCTTAGGGTCAAAATCAGATGCGATAGAAAACGCTTGGATCGCATAACATTCAACAAAAGGTGGGTGAATGCAGCGAGCCTGGTCGTGAGAAAGGATGCAATGTTGGAGTCATCCTTCCCTCCTCTGGCGTCTACGGTACGGGTCCTTCGGGACCCCATCCCGGGTAAGTAGGAATTTTCTCCCTTGAAACATAGTTAGCAGTATGTTGTGAGACATTGTCCCCGTCATCTAGTCGTTATTTTTCAAGATCTTCCCCATCCCCATTATTTTTCTATCTCAAACCCGTATCCCAGTCCGCTTTTGTTGAAGATCTTGAAAATTCATATGTATAAAAAATCATATTACCTGCTTGTATCAACCCATATCGCGTCCAAACCCCTTTTCTTTTATCCCTGTAGAATAGGATCCCAGTCCAACCTAGGGTAGATCCGGCTTGTTTTCGGTTCTTTCGCCCCAGAAAACAGTCGGCCGCCAATTTTATAGACGGGGGGATGGGAGGGCAACCAAACGGGGATTTTTTCCTTGTTTTTCGCTTGTATATATTTCGGGGTTTTTTCTCCCATTCCCATCATATTCATTGTAAATAAATCATATATTGTAAAATAAAATCATACATCACTTTCGGGTTTTAAGTAGAACTTCTTCATAGAGCAAATGTGGTATTTTGGTGGTTGCTGCGCATATGACGATGGATGAATGGTTATATATTATACTGCTGAATAGGTCGGCGAATGTGGCAAGCTAGGTTCCCTTAGAACATATAGAATAGCATGACCGCTCCTTTTCCATCCCCTCAAAACCGCAAGGCCTTATGCCTACCATTTTTATATTAAATGGAAATAAACAGCTTATACGTGAAGCTAGAGAAAACAACGGAAACCTCACAGTGCTGTGGCTAGATCTGGCTAATGCATATGGGTCAATCCTGCACAAACTGGTCGAAGACATACTCTGCAGACATCATGTACCCAGTTCCGTTAGTAACCTCATATCTGACTACTATAATGACTTCAGGCTAAATGTTATGTCAAATACTACGGCATCATACTTGCATAGACTGGAGAGAGATATAATAATAGGCTGTATGATATCAGCCACTCTTTTATCCCTTGCGATAAACATCATAATCAAGTCAGCAGAGGTGGAGTGTCGGGGTCCAGTTACAAAGTCCGGCATTCGACAGCCTCAATTGAGAGCATACTTGGACGATATTACTATGACAACATCATCGGTCATTGGCTGCAAGTGGGTATTAAGGGGCCTGGAAAAGCTTATAATATAGGCACGTATGAATTTTAAACCAGGAATATCCAGGTCCCTAGTCCTACAAAAAAGGAAAATTCAGAGAACGACTCGGTTGACAATCACCGGTAACGTAATCCCAACCATAAACGAGGAACCAGTAAAGAGCCTTGGCAAGTGGTACGATAGCAGCAGCACCAATGATCAAGCTGCAATCAAGGGAATTGGGAGCAATCTTGATGATTGGCTAAGGAAGATCGATAAATCAGGACTACCCGGCACTCGGATATTATGGCTACTTCTCTTACACGAAGTAGCCATCACGACGGTCGAGGTAATGAAGAAAATAAGCGGCTTCCTAAGAAGGTCGTTGGGTTTGCCAAAGAGCCTGAGTAGCGCGGCTTTATATGGGATCACCAACGCAATCCAACTTCCCCTCAACGGTCTCAAAGAAGGGTTTGTAGTGACCCGTACAAAAGAGACTCTAAAGATGCAAAGGTCTCAGGAGCAGAAATTGTAATTCGCACTGGAAAAATGTGGGGCGCGTTCAGGGAAGTACATATTGAGGAAGAGAGGCTTCCGCAGAAGGCTCTAGTCGGTATAGAAGGACAACTGGCCTAGGATACTTTCCGAGTCCCAGGATAGAGAACGCAAGAGACAAAGAAAGAAAGGCACTCTTGCAAAAAGAAGAGCAGGCATGGAGGAGACTCGGCTGACAAATATGGAATGACTTTCACATCAGGGAAGCTGGACCAAATGGGAAAATTACGATCAGAGGCGAGTAACATGGTCTGACTTGTGATGGTCCGACTATGGCCATCTCAGATTCCAGATCCAGGCAGTATACGACGTTCTACCAAGCCCGTTAAACCTTTACACCTGGGTCAAAAATGATTCCCCCGCTTGTCCTTTATGTGGAGGAGGGGATCTCTTCAGCATTTGCTCTCTGGATGCAAGAGGCTTTAAGTGAAGGGCGGTATCGCTGGTGATACGACTCGAAGCCACTGCTGAAGTGGTAGCAGAGGCTTTGAAGTTGAATAAAGTCTGACCTGGAAGGCCCAAAATTAACTTTGTAGGAGCAAGAAACAAGTACAAACTAAAAGTAAAGTAACGCTGCTATCCTTGACTCTACAATAACATTTGCTTGTTGATTTGAAAAGACAAAGTTTCCCGTAGATATAGAGACAAGGCTCAAACCAGACATAATACTTTACGCAGATTCAACGAAGAAAGTAATTATGTGGGAACTTTCGGTGCCATGGAAAGAAAATTAGGAAATCAACGGAATATTGCCAAGTACAAATCACTCGTAGAGCAATGCCGTGTTAAAGGTTGGCAAGCGCGACATACCAAGCAGTCGACGTGGGGTGTCGTAGGTTTAATGAAAGATCACTTAGCTAAGCCTTAACGAGCGTCGGTATTACAGTTTCATCAAAAATAAAGGCTCTGAAAAATATTACCCGCGCTGCAGAAAGAACAATGTACAGGTTATGGATTCAAAGGACGGATACCTGGGTTTGTAAATAGTGTCGAGGAAACTGAAAAGAAACATAATTGTAAATACTAAATTAACGAAAAAAGTTTTTAAAAAATACATACCTATAATACTGGAAAATAAGGCAACATAATAAAATATGTATATAACCCCTAAAAAGAAATAAATGGAAAGAAGAAAGAATAGAAAAAATGAGCTCATCGAGTTTTTATATTTAGGTGTTTTTTGTTTTTGTTTTGTTTTGTTTTTTTTTCGGGTGTGGGGTCGCAAAAATTTTATTTTTTAATGAATAGTGTAATTGTAAATACACAATTTAAAAGAAGTAAAATACAAGATACATATCTCAAATACCGAAAAATAAGGCAAGCTAATATAATATGTATATAACACCCCGCCTTCAAAATGAAAAAGGGGGAGAAAAAAATGAGATCGAGTTTTCATATTTACTTGGTTTTTTTTTATTGTATTCATCATTAATTCATAAGAGAATTGCGTAAAAGAAACATTTTTATTCATTATATATATATATATATATATATATATATATATATATATGTATATATATATATATATATATATATATATATATATATATATATATATATATATATATGTATATATATATATATATATATATATATATATATATTACGTTGAGTGTGTGTACATGTGTAACGTTTATTTCAACTATAGTAAAGGTTGTCGCTAGGTTTATTAAGTTTCATTGCTTGTTTTTCCTATGTAAAAAGCAAAGAACGATATTTTTTTTTATTTTATCTTTTTAATTTTTTTTTTCAATCCGTTTTTTATATTCATCACTTTTTTAAGGAATAGCGTAAAACAAACGCTTTTATTCATCATGTATGTAATATAATACGTTGAGCGTCTACATGTCTAATGCTTTTATTCAACTAGAGTAAAGGTTGTCGCTAGTTTTATATTTTTTTAGAAATTAACTAGTGAATAGCAGAGTACTTACGTGCTTAGACTTTGGTACCGAGTGATTTCCTCCGCGGGAAGGAAAAAAAGAATTTTTTAATGAAAACTTTAACCAACGGCGTGCTTCACCTGATGCCGGGCAGATGAACCCCACCGGTCAGTTTAGTCAGGAAACTACTGTTACTCATCTACAAGGGCAGTGGCTATTGATGAGTTTAATCAAACCATTGTGTTTGTTTGTTGGTTTGTTTTGTTTCGTTTTTCTTGTGTATGTGATTTAGAGTTCTCTTACTTAATAAAACTAAGTCATATCTATGTCAGGTGCGCAGATTTTAAACAATCCCTTGGTCTGGTATAGCCACAATATACCACCTATGAGAAAAATGTCGAATTGAAATATAACGATCCGACTGGGCCAAATGCCGTAGAAGAACAAGAAAATTAATGACCAATTTTATATAGACCTGCACATCCTCAAAGAAGCCAAAACGAGATGAAAAATGTACCCATGGCATGGATTATTACAAGAACGTCAATGATATGGTGCCATATGAAAATAAACCTATTAATATTAGCAATACTTGAACTCACATAACTATGTGCAAACAAATGAGTTCTGGTTCGTTTAAAAAATAATGTTACTACAAACTATTCACTTGAAAATCATAGATATTATAGGTATAAACATGATTCGATATTAAATAACCATTAAGGGTTGATATGCCTTTAAACCAAATAACCAAATCAACCAGTCATTAAACACCAGTGAACAACCACAAGTTAAAAACTGAAGCGAAAAATCTGTAAAGAGTCAAATAATAACAATAATAATAATAACAGCACAGATAAAAATTTTCCCGATGAACAGAAAAACATGTTCGAAAGGAACTAGAGGAACAAATGACTAACTTCACATAGAACAACACAATGAGAGAAGATTGCGGGGATAGATTACAAGAACGCGTACATCATTCCACTGTTGTTGATAATAGAATGTTTAAAACTGTTTAAACTATCCAAGCAAGCAATCAACTTCATCAGAAGAATTATGAAACATTGGGTGTAAACCAAACAGCTGGATGACAAATCAGCCAAAAGTTTAATTCCAAAAAGTCATATTCCATGGACACTGATTATGTGTATCAACAAGATAATGAATTATTAATCATTATCTTGTTGATATCACTAAATTATTATAAATTGTGTTATTTAGAATTTCTATTCTCTTTGATTTTTCCAACCCTCCAAAATCTTTAATTTTAAATCATTTCTAGAAAATCTCTTGTCCATTAAATCTGTCTTATTCTCTGCCTATCTACCCTCTCTGTTTATTGTTGACTTTATATTCATCACAATCACCAAAATATGTCAATTATTTTCGGCTTTAACATCAATCAAATGAGCCCTTTTGTAAAATTTGTACAGACAAAGAGAAAGAACTCTTCCCATATATTTATTTCAACCCTCCCCCACCCCACAAAGAATGCCGAGAAAAAGATTTAAAGTAAAAGATTTCATCATTGCATTAGCAGGTGGTTGTTCAGAATAGCACCACCATTGAAATTTATGTTTTGTTTTAATATATTAAAAATATCATTTAGAAATGTAATAATTACATCCACAAGACAAATTAGTAGGAAGATGAAAATGATAGCAAGAGAAAAGGGAGAGAGAGAAAAAGAATTAAAAACCACCCAAAGTCAAGCAAGAGATATCTCCTATAAATTCAAAAAGCCTATTAAGTAAATTTTAAATGGCCTCCAGGACAATAAGATGTTGTTTCGTCCTAGCTCTATGCAAGGCCACAAAACACTCATCGCTATAATTAACCACACAACTATTTAAGGCATTCAAAGGCTCATAGATGGCAGAATCGAGTAATTTTGAATGCCTGGACCTTTTGTGGTTACGAATATCTCTTGGAACATGCTGTTTAACTCTAACATCAAGGCATTGGGAAGTGCGCTCTATGAATGTAGCATGACAGCAACATTGAAATTTATAAATTAAATTGCTTTCTTAGAAGATAGGAAGCACATTCTTCTGAACAGAGATAAATGCAGCTCGAGTTGTAAAGATTGTTCGAACCATAGCTGCATTATAAACAGCGTTTAACAGAGGAGAACACCTTATCGTCAATCAACAGGCTAGGAGATCCAAACCAAAGAAGGTCTAACATAAACTAGGCATTTAGAAGGGCCAAGTGGCTTGATGTTATTCCAAAATTTATCAACAGTTTTATTAATGGTGTTAACAGTGATTCCTTAGGATACCCATAACCCAAAAATAAATCTTTAATCTGTTCAAATTCACTTTTAATCTTGTTATCCTAACAAACCTTAAGAGCCCTGAATGTGAGACACTTGATCAGGTTAATCTTCCTGGACTTTGGAGCAAAACCATCCCAATTCAAATACAAATCGGTGAACGTAGGCTTTCTATATATACTAGTTACGAAAGCAAACGAACAGCAACCAATACATCTAAGAATGGTAATTTGTTATCCTTCTCCTCATCCATAGTGAAGGTTAAAGAATGATGTAAATCATTCAAACAATGGAAGAATGACAAAGCTTCATTACGTGAACTAAAACATGCCAAAGTGTCATCTACGTAACGCAAATAGATATAAGACTTGGGAAACCTCTTAAAGAGTAGTTTCTCATAAAACCCAACAAAATATTAGCAAGAATAGGTCCCAGGGGAGAGCCCATCGAAATACCGTCTACATGACGGTACATGATATCATTAAAACTGAAGGAAACTGACTAAGTAGCCAATTCCATCAATTCCACGAAAACACTTTCAAGGAAAGAAGGAACAGATGTTAAACAGACTGCGACATAAAAAGTCTGCACAAATAAAAATGTCTTCATATAGATAAACATAAGTAAACAATGAAGTAATATCAAAGGACACAATGAATTGAGAGTCAATACAAAGAGAAAATTGACGAATAATAAAAGAAAAAGTAAATGAATCATCCACTCAAAATCCTGAATAAAATACTAAAACATGATTAAGTAATTGAATTAAACATTTCGCCAATGAATGATGTACGGAATACCACATCGACAAAATAGGTCACAAAGGAATATCAGATTTATGAATTTTTGGTCATCCAGGCATTCTCGGTTTTTGCGAACCAATTGGACAAATTAACTCATAAACTTCTCAAGAGATAAATTTTTTCTTGAACAATTCAAAAAACCGCTTCTGTAACTTAATTTCCAACTTATGGGTGACATCAAAGGGTAAATCACCAATTTAAAAGATTAACCCCAATAATGAATTGGAAAATCTTGAAAAAATCCTCTTCAACAAGTAGTTTACACGGTAGATGCAATTTATGCTGAGAAGAAAAAAATCGTATTTTAAAATATAAAGATACCATTGATTTATTAAATGAAAGAAAAGAGTTTATAGTTAAATGTAGACATAAAAGTAAATTCAAAAAATGATATTAGAGAGTCATTTTTACCATTGAGCCATGTTAAACAAATACATTAGTAATGGTTACAATAATTCTTTCTTCCTTTTTTAAGGATCTATTTATAATTAATGTTACGCCTCTATGTGCCCCGCAGGCTTGCAGGGTGCCGTTCCTTCCTGCCAAGTCTACCAGTTAAAGCAGGGCCCACACGTGTGCTGTGGTTTGCCAAACTCTATTTAATGTTACAGATATCACCAACTCCCTAGCTGAACCACATTTTAAAGCCCCTAGGTGAGTTCTAGGTGAATTATTAAAATTCAACACAGCTAACTGGGAAGCTTTCCCCCTCAAATACAAGGTCTTCGACAAATACAATACTTCCACAACGAAAAGGGGACTCTGAACTGCCGTGCTTGGGTTAACAAGATTAATAACAATATTCTTTTATTGAATAAAAGAAAGAAACAAAGAAAAAACCATTCTGGTAAAAGTCAGAAGCGTGAAAGTCTTTCTTCTAAATGGCTGAAGGTGAGAATATAGTTCGTCAGCGGTAGACACGTTCCACTTTCCTTCGGACTTTGGGATTTAATGATAGAGCTCGTGCTCCAAATCTCAAGTTTATCATTAGGGGGATATTCCCTCCTCCTTTCTCGTCTATCTTATCAGAGCTATTCTTTCCTCCCGTAATTTGTCTTTTATTCACGTCAGCATGAATACAGCAAGATAAATTTGAATATACTTTAATTGTATGCTCATTTACTTGGGATTCTGTGGAGTTTGTTCTCTTCTCTTTTTCCTCTCGTTATTGGGTTTCCATAACACGTTGGTAGAAGTATACACGTCTCATTTCGAATAAGACCAAGATTAATTATTGTCTTTTCTCGTGAACAAGTCTTGGCTTTGGGTCTTCGTTTAACGAAACTCACCATAACTCGGAGTCCGAGTTCATCCAAAGGGGAAGCTTTTTCTTTTCTCTCAGCGTTCTCTGCGCGGCATGACTTTAGAATTTGGGGTTTCTTCCGTATCCCAAATTATGTCTTCATTTTTCAACGAACAAAAGCAACGGCTTATGTGTCTTCACCCTTCGACGAATAAACGTCAACTATCTAGTTTCCGTGGTTTGAAAAATTACAAAGTGTTGACTTTTGGCGGTTTATTCCTCCGCACTAATCATTGTCGCAGGTTTGCTTCTCCGCCGACGCACACATGGTCAATAGAGAGTGGGGCTTTCTCATGCCTGTGTCAGGTTGTACTATTAGAGAGGGTTGAAGAGAGACGACCTCTCTTTCCACTGCTCTACTTACTACTATAGTCCGCCGACGGCCAGCGAGTCACACCTCCTTTCCCCATAACCCGGCGAATGTATGAGGGTGTCATATTTCCTCGTCATATTATGTATTGTAGATATTATATGTTTAAACAAAGATAGTTTTTTTACTGAAAAATTACATATAAGTTATAGTATAACACAATGAATTTTAAAAGAAAACTTTTAAGATTTTGAAAAATTATTATTCTAAATGTAGGTCCCTCTAAGAGATTAATATAGTTTTGTAAATTAAATTAATGTTAATTTTTTGCCCAATACAATTCAGATTTAGATTTAAGCCTAGAAATAAATTCCAATTTTAACTCTTGTTTAAAAATATAGATTAATAATGGTTGTAATAACTACATTTTATATATAAGGAACAATCTATGATTATTTAATTAACAATAAGAAAATAAAATTTCTATAAAATAGTTTATTTAATGATTACGCATAAATATTATATCACATGAAGAAGTTTTTATTTAAATTTGTAAATCTAATTATTTGTCCCAGCTAATGAGTTAAATAGAATGGAACTAAAATTTAAAGTAAGAAATATTTTAACCTACACAAAAAGGGAGATAAATATTAAAGATTCCCCTCGCTTAAATAATAAAGATTCAATTAAATAAATATATTATTATTCTAAATGTATATTTTTTGACAAATGCTTGAATTATCAATTGATTAAAATGATGGATAATAAATCCAATATCAGCTGATGACTTTCAAAAATTGAAATAAACGTAGATATCGGTAATTTTATATAAATAATTAAACTTTTGACTAAACTTGAAATAAAATACAACTAGAATTAATGCAATATTATTAGACTTTTACAATATTTTAAGAATAGAAAAGAATCTAATTTTAAGATACTTGAAGAATTAAAATAATTTTAAAATTAGAATTCTAAAATAAATGTTAATAAAAAAATTTAAGCCGGAAATTTGTTTATTGATAAGAAATAAAAAGTATAATATCGACGAATAACCGAAAGTAATAGGCTAGTATATTATCCATAATCTACTGGGGAAATTTTAAGCATGATATATATATATATATATATATATATATATCATTCCTTAAATACCTTTCTTAAAATGAAATATATTGCCCAATATTAACAGTTACAAAGACATCCATTTCAGTTCGAATTTCCCTCTGATGAGCCAGTCATTTTAAGTAGGTGGTGAAAAAAAATTATAATGGATAATATCTATTGATTTTTTCTTTATATATATACATATATATATATAAGAAGGTAAATCACTAAGTAAGTAATTTTTAAAATAAAACATTTTTTCAGAATATTTTACATAAATATAAACTCTGTATTCTATCAAATATGTTTATAACAAAAATTATTTCAGTCTCATAAACATATTTGTGGCTGAGAAAGGCAAACCATGGAAGATTTATAGAAGAACGTGTGACGTGTATTGTAAGGAATATTTCAGTCAGAAATTATTTACAAATCGTTTAAAAATTTCTTTGCCTCTACGAGTCTGAGCCGAAAAGACAATCCAATGAATACACATCCGCTGACTCTCCAGTAATGAAAATGTTCTCGGGGCAGCAGTGTCACATTGCTGGACGGGTAACGTTAGACTACAAACGAAGACATTTGTAGGCTATTTCGAGATTACTTCGTAAAATGTTCACCAAAGAAACTAGGCTGAGTTCGACTCCTATTTCGCCGACCTTCCCCGCCTAAAGGAGACGAAAGCGGCTGAATGTGATGATCACTTAACGGAGGAAGAAGTTCAGTTGTTGAAAATGGTAGAGACAACCAAGTCTTCCATGATCAATGGTCTGCCCTACGCCAAATGTTTGTGCCCTAGCAGGCAACAATCTATAACAATTGGATGAAGAAGGACTCTATACTCTAACGCTTCACCAGGAGTACAGTGAAGTTGCTACGCAAGGACAAACATGATGGAGATGGGATTAGTAACTTTCGCTTTTACCGGAGTTAAATACTGACTTAAAGATTTTGGCAAAGATAATGACAGACCGTTTGTAAACTGTCCTACCTGATCTAATTGGCCCGGAACAGTTTCGTGCTATTAAAGGTTTGACAATTCATGACAGTCTTTATATAGTACGCACGATCATAGAGGAAGTCGAAAGTGGTGTCGTGTTAGCCAATTTAGATCAGTCCAAGACCTTTGATAGCGTTGACCAAGGTTTGCTGGAAGTTGTCTTGTTCGCAGCCGGATTCAGGCTACATTTTCGCAGCTGGATTCGCTTTCTTTATGCGTCCCCCGGAGTCATGGTGGAAGGGAACGGAATAAGGTCGAAGCCCTTCAGTTTGTCTCGATCGATTCTTCCGTGTTGTCCGCTTTCGCCCATACGCGGCCTCACACAACCTGGCGCCTCCGTTACATGGCATACACTGACGACGTCAGCATGCTTGTAACGAGAAGTACCGAGGTGGTTGTGGTGAGCAAAGAAATCTGAAGGTACGAAGCGATGACTGGAGCCAAAATTAATCGCGAAATGTCGATGGGTTTGTGAATGGGTTCATGGAACGCCTGCGCTCTTCCCAGCCGCTTCAGTTAGGCAGGATGGGCCGTGAAAGATACTAGGCATCTGATTCGGTCCTGATCTTTGACTGGAGAAAAATTGGTCGGAAGTATTGGCTACGAAAAAGGTTCTCCTAAAGAGCCAAGCCAAAATGTACGGTTCGCACATCTACCATTACCGTCTTTCTGTAGTTCCTCTGTGCATCGTCCTAATCAATCTGGTGCGATGAAAGATCTGTCAGCTTCATCCGTCGGAAGGCGGCCTAAAAGTACCGAATGTGAGGATACGTCACCACACTTTTCGTCTCCATTTCCTTGGTTGGATGTAGGCACAACACGACAAGATGGGTTACTTATAAAAGACGCCAGGAATGCCTTTCCGTCATTGAGAAGTGTGCACCCGAATAGTTAGGACGCCCGTCGTATTTCAAGAAACAAGTACCCTTCTATCGTGAATGTCGACATGCTCTGAGAGTTCTGTCTCGATAGCAGACTGGTCTCTCTGACAGCCGACCGTTCTCGAATAAGGCATTATACCGAACGTAAGTCGTGCGGGGAGATAGATGACTCGATCAGCAAGCTCAGTGTAGCAAGGGAAGAGGGTCGCTTATTGTAGTCTTGGGCATTCGTAATGACGTGCCTCAATATCGACGAGGCATCACTCACCTGGCTAGTGACCCAGAACGCTCTCTGGGTCAGCAAGTGTCTGTTTATAGCGCGTTTTGCAGTTTTGCCAGAGTATGTCCACTTCGGTGATATTGAGGAGTCGATCTCGCACGCCTTCTTTCACGGCCCAATTGTGCTGCTGCTGCTGTTCAAGCTTCTTGTGACTTACATGGCTTTTTTCTGCTTGCTCGGTATCATGAAAGTCGTGATATCGACGAGGCGTCAAGGGAGCTTCACAAAGGCGGGTCTTTTTCCTCTCAGATGTTGGTCGATTTCTATAAGCACCAAATTAAAATCCTGTCAGAGAGAAAAGACTCTTTCCCAGGGATTCAGCAAAAGATGGGTAATGTTGCACGCATGTGTCTTGAGACAGGTGCCGGCATTAATTTCTTTTTGGATATTGCAGGTTAAAGGATTTTGCGTATTTGGAACAGCAGTAGCAATCCTTCCCAGGTAAGTTAGACTTGTTATTTTCGCCTTGTTTTTTCCTTAAAAAAAAACAGTTTAACTTTGCTAGTGTATGTTAGCTCATTGGCCCATTTCTTTTTTTTTTTTTTTTTTTTTTTTTTTAGTTCCTGTATTTTTGTTTCCTCTCCTTCCGAACCCGGTTAGATGACAGAAACTCGAGTTGTCCGGATGTGTGGTGTTCTTTACCCGCTACCTGCACTGTTTTTCGACCGGTGAACTAACTTTATTGTCATTATAGTCTGTGAGGGGAGGGACTAATACTAACTATAACTACTTTCTTAATAACTAAGTTTTAAATAAAAATGAAATCACGGAGAATGCTACGTAAATAATTAAGGGAATCGTAATGTCGGTGGTTATATAGTTTCGGTTAGAAAACGTTATAGATAGATAGATAGATAGAGAGAGAGAGAGAGAGAGAGAGAGACAGGAAGAGAGAAGGGAAAAAGCATGTATTTTGATAAAAATCAAATCAATAAACCGTTATTTCAATACAAAACCGATAATTGTTCTGCAATTAGATTAAATACTTAGGACGGAAAAGTGACCAGCACCTCGATCCGCTTTGTTGTACGAATTGTACCGATGAAAATGTTATGAATGAAATGATTTACCGCCTGCAAAACGCATCTATTTGGCATATCAAGGTTTTTTTAGGCGTTCGCAGCTGTCATTAAAAGGCGAATTTATAAGTTGTGGTCTCGTTCTGTCTCGATTGTGGCGTGAACGTGTAAGCCCCTGCGCAAATTTGTGCCCACCTTCATTGCATATAAAGCGGTTAATTTCGTCATTTGGAGAGGGTGTTCTTTAAAGCAAAGGAAGTTATTGTCTCTACTGTGGCGTGTAAGTGAAGGAGAAAGGAGTTTGTGCCGAACTGATTTGACCTCATAACTCAGAAAGGGAGTTTATTTTCTAACAAAATAGCAGTCTGTCTGGATCAACTACATGGCAACTTTAGATAAACACTGTCTCTTAACTAATTGAGGTTGCTTTGAAAGTGAATGCAGGGATCAATTTCACATATCCATTCACACCTTGTCTCAGTAACTGATTACAGAAAATAAACACCAAAACAAATATTTTTAGATTCTTAAGACGTGAAAGAAATATCTGATTAAGATTGTATATTACTTGTATGAAATGGATGAAAATGGAATAAGTTATGAATCCTCTGACGTTTTTGTCTATTTTGCCCAGAGGATCAAATTCCTACCAGTCCACTTCATTATCATTTTGCGCGCGTGTGTGTGTATGTGTGCTGTAAGTTGCCGTACCTTTGTAATCCCCATTGGACTCCTCTAACTCAAAAATATTTAGATTTTTACTCCCGGCAAAAAATCAAAAAATATATACAGCCGAAAAGAAAGAAAAGAAGGAAAAAACAGAAATTTAGAAGACTTAAAGAAAAAGAAAACTGAAACAGTCCAAGAAAGAAAAGCAAACATTAGATAGAAAAAAGAAACAATGAAATAAAGAAGAAATTCCGATAAGATTATATCAATTCATTTAGCAAACTTTCACTTGTCTTATTACAAAATTTTTTAGATAAATCATTTCATTCTGGGCTAAGTTTAACAAACGACTATGAATAAGGAATATATTAAGTGTGAACTTAAATCATGTTCAATTGGTAGCGACAATAGAATTCTAATGACGTTTTGCATAAGAGTGTTCTTTCAGTATCGTTCGCCGACTTGATCTATAGAGATTGATAAGCTTCGTGCTATTGACTTTCCAGGTGACATTCTCGTCGACAGAAAGGTTATCAATCACATTGACTGATCAGCTTACATGACTAACATAACATAAGGTCAGCCAATAACCCGCAATAAACACTCTGGAGTTCAGGCATTATTATTTCTTTTATTGAAAAATGAAAGAAAAGAAAAATATAGGAAGAAAAAGTTAACAGAAAGCGTCCAAAAAAGAAAACTAACAATGTTAGTGTGAATAACACTAGAATGTAATTAGTAGTTTTCCATGTCCTAGTTATCTTGACAAGAAATCAAAAGACATTCTTCAAATTGTCAAATCTTTCGAACGGGGATTGAAATGAAGTTGTTGATGTCCGTCGAAGTTACAATACTTATGTCACTTCACAGCGAGATTGCAATTAATGCAAAAAACCCACCTCACCCATTCTCGACTTTCACGGCGTCACCGCTACGTACGTAGCGATTTTTCCGATCGGCTTCCATTTCTATCTACTTATAAAATGAGACAAGCTTAACAGGTAGAAGATATTGCAGAATCGGCAAAAGACAGCTACAGGAGAGACGGACTAGACGAAAAAGCTGAAAGTGGGGAATAGGAGACGATACTAAATCTCGATTAATTGCTCAGTTCAGAGACTTTTTCTTCAAATCGGGACTCTTCATACAAGGAGTAAGTTTTCAAACTTTCTTTCTACTAAACGAAATTCATTTATTACTTGTTTCTCTTTCTTTACTAGTACTCTCTCTCTCTCTCTCTCTCTCTCTCTTATATAATAATAATAATTATTATTATTATTATTATTATTATTATTATTATTATTATTCTGGCTTTCTACTGTATGGATGCACCACATGGATGTTCTAGTCTAAATGGTCTCGATTATTCCTCTAATCTTCATTCACCAATCTCTTTTCCAGCTCTTTGGGAATCGTTTCAATTACTCCTATTAAAATTGTTATCTCTATGACCTTCATGTTTTTCAACTTCTTCAGCTCTCTGGCAAGATCCAAGTAATAGTCTATCTTTTCGCTTTTTTTCCATTTTCCGTCTGTGGTTCGACGAAACGCCCAAATCTACAAAATGACGAGTTATTTTCTTTTCATTTATAAACACTAGGTATGGTCTTCTGGTCAATGTTGGATAATCCGTTTGTATCTCAAAATCCCAGAAAATTTTACGGGTCTAATTTTTTAGGACAGATTCTGGCTTGTGCATATATCATTCGTAAGTTTTTCATTTTTTTTCATTTTTTTTTTTCAAAATTATTATCATCATTGAAAATTATTATGTTACTTCTGGAGAGTTTTTCACATCAGCTGACGCTGATGGTCTTTCAATGGAGTTTGAGTGACAGCATGTCTTCTTAAGTCTCCAGGACTCTTCTCATTATTATGCCCGATTAAAAAAATGTTGTAGTTTATACAGTCTCCGCCCGTTCCGTTATTTCCAAGTCCTCCAGTCCTTGTACCAATCCTTTGGTGACTGTTCCAGGAGCATCAATTACAATTGGTAAAACTGACACTTTCCTCAGCTTTCCAATTCTCTAGCAAGGTCGTAGTACTTATCCCTCATTTTGCTTTCTTTCAATTTTACTCTGTGGTCCGCTGGGACAGCAAAGTCCACAATTCTGCAAGTTCTCTCTTTTTTATTGATTATTAAAAGGTCTGGCCGAGATTAGGTGATCCGTTTGTACGTCAAAGTCCAAGAGAAGTTTGTGTGTTTCATTCTCCAAGACAGGTTCTGGGTTGTACATATACTATTTGTTCGTATAGTAAAACTTCAACTTCTTGCACAATTCCCTGTGGATCACCTTGCCCACCCAGTCGTACATAGTCTTATATTTTTCTCTGCTAATTTTCTGCATTCGCTTATTATGTGATTGATAGTTTCGTCTCTATCACCACATAGCCTACATCTGCTGTTTTGCTGCGTCGTATCTATTCTCGCTTTGTTATGGCGTTGTTTTTGCTATTAGAAGAGACTCAGTTTCTCTCTTGAGGTTTCCTTTTCTTAGCCACGTCCACGCTTTCTCGTGTGAGATGTCGCTTGTTAGTCGCTTAAGACGTCCATAGAGTTGTTTTTCTTCCCACTTTTGTTTTCTTGTTATTGTCTTTCTGCTGATCCTCGTGTCATCAGGATTGCTTCCTCCGCGCTATTCTGTGTATCCTTCGAGTCGTTGAATCGATGCATCAACGCTGTCTTCAATGCTGGCAAGTCCTCTTCCTTCGTATTTCCTTGACACATATCGTCTGTCAACATCTCTGGAATGCAAGGCCTTTTGCATGGTCATTATTTTTCTTGTTCTCTGGCTCATATGTTTGAGTTATTGTCTGGTCCACTTCAAGAATCCTCCAGAGAATCTTACGAGGGGTACAGCCCAGGTATTTATCCATTTGATATGGTTCCTGCTATAGAGTTTTGTTTCGAGTAGTTTTCTGGTTCTTCTGAGATACTCTTTTTTAATTTTTTCTTTCATTTCCTGTTGTTTGATGGTGTCAGTTTCCAATATTCCCAAGTATTTGTAGTTTTCCTTTTCTCCGAGCGTTCTGAGTTTTTCTTGGTTTGGTAGTTCGATTCCTTCCGTCATGTGCCGTTTGCAGCTTTTCATTACTGGCATGAAGCATTTTTCTATGCCAAATTCCATTTTTATATCTTGATTGTATATTCTTACAGTTTATATTAGGTTTCCAATTCTTTTTCGTTTTTGGCAAAAAGTTTGATGTCTTCCATGTACATCAAGTAGTTGACCTTTTCTTGTAATTTACTAAGTTTGTATCCGGCTGTGCATTTACTAAAGATGTGGTTGAGTGGCATCATGACTATTACAAATAGTAATGGTGACAGTGCAACTCCTTGGAATATACCTTTTTGGATCTTTACCTCCGCTAAGCTTTTTCCTTCTGCTGTCAATTCCACTCTCCAGGTTTGCATGGTCTTCTCGATAAACTATACGATTTGGTCGGGTATTTTATACATTTGGGACAGTGTTGTATCCAGCTTTGGGGGACCATATCGTAAGCCTTTTTCTTGTTAACTCAGACCATAGATTTTTACGTCTCGTTTTACTCTCGTTAAGGATGTGTTGATCTATATATAGTAGTTCTCCTGTGTCTCTGATTTTCTTGCGGCATCTTTTCTGTTTGTCGGGGAAGATTCCGCAGCTTATCAATGAGTAGTAGATCTTCTCCCTAATTTATGCAGTTAGTATTTTCCACATCATTGGTAGGCACGATATGGGTCTTTAGTTGTTTGGGGAAGTTCCTTTTGATGATCCATTTTGTTTGGGGAAGTTCCCTTTGATGATCCATTCGTGTATCTCAGTTTTCTGTATGCATTTATTCATTTCGGTAGCAAGTCTGTTGTGGATGGAGGCGAATTTTCTAAATCAAAATCCGTGTAGGCCATCTAGGCCAGGAGTTTTCCAGTTTGATATTTTTTAGTGTTGACCTGAGTGCATCGTATGTTCACCTTAGAGCCTTCTTCTAGCGTTCGCAACTCTGTTTTCATGTTGTTTATCCATTCGGCCTTTTTGTTATGATCTTTCCGTTTACATATCTTGCTCAAAAATCTTCTTGCCTTTTTCGCATCCAATTGTTGGTATGTCATCGCCCATTCACCCCCTACTTTAGAATTTTCTTTCGTTGTTTCGGAACGTCCTGTTTTTTATGTATTGTTTGGTCTTGTCTCGGTATCTTTTTAGTCTTCCTTCTTAAGCCAGTATTTTTTTGTTTAGTCTCCTCTAGTTTTTATTTTTCGTTCTAGTTGCCGTTTTTTTTCAGTTTCGACCGAATGTTCCGTTTTAGTATTTTTGCTTGTTGTCGTAGTTTTTTTTTTATCTTTGATTCTAGTTTAAGTTCCCACCTGGGTTTTGACTTTCTGTCTGAGATCTTCAGAGGGACATGGATTTTTTCGCAGACTAATTTTGCTCCTGCATATATTAAATCGTTTAACCCGTGGTGTAATGGTTATCGTCGTAGAAAATGGACACGACGACACGAGTTCAAATCCTGGACGAGACTGATTGCATTTCACATAGCACTAATACTCTTGGCAAAGGTATGAATCCAATTATTCTCCCTCCAGCTATGGGTAAATAGCAGGGCAGACTAGGTTCTTCAGCCTTGGTGAGGCAACTAGTCTAGGAGAAGGAAAACTCAGAATTCAAACCTGTTAAAACTTCGCTTAAAAAAATTGACCTTGTGTCATATCCTACCCGAGCGGAGGGGTTGGGTAAATATGATTAAATCGTTTAACTCCGTGATGACGTTTGTCGGGATATTTGTCAATAAGTTGTCCACTTTCTCGGTTTCGGACTTGACTGTCCGCCAGTATTGGTTCCTGAGAGAAGCCAATGTGATTTTCTTTTCAGACAGGATTCTTTTAATGATATCTACATTCATTTGTTCCCTTTAGGTCAATCTTTTCGTCTGTGTGTTTGCGGTGTATTAGTCATTGTCATGTATTGTTTGGTTTGAAATTTCCTGTATTTTATGTCTTGGTTACTGTATTAGGGGTCAGTTAATATGTTTGCCTATGTTTTTATAGGTAGATTTCCCGTATTTTAAAGTCAGAAAAGCAACCATTAATTGTTATTGTTCTAACCTGGTAAACGAGCCTTTCATTAACCGAAACTTTCCTTCTGTAAAAGCCGATAGTCCACAGCGAAGATTTCGTCCTTAGTCCTACGTGCAGGTGGCTGAGTCTATGCGCTTCCTATTATTATTATTATTATTATTATTATTATTTTATTCTTTTGAGAGTTTTTTATACCTGAGTTAGCCGATGATTTCATAGTGGATTTTGAGTAACAGCAAGTCTCTTCATGTCTCCAGGACTCTTCTCAGTATTCTGGCTGATCTTAATAATGCTGTAGTTTGGATGGTCTCCACTCGTCCTCTTATTTCCAAGTCCTCCAGTCCCTGTACCAATCCTTTGGTTACTATCATTTCTCACGTTGCAATTGGTCAGTCAAATGCAACGTCATTAAGCTCCGCCCACCTAATTACTTAAATGGTGAAGGATTTTATCAAAATTTTCAGCTTCATATAAGAGATATTTTTCACATTTTTTTCCTAGAATCAAAAATGCTGAAAAGGATTCTATTCCTGCTACTCCTGAATCTACAGACCTTGCTGGCATTGTCCCGAGATAAAAGTAAGTTTTTTAATCAGCTTTTCTCTAAGTCCAAGCTCATATTACACTCCTGGGGATCCAATATTTTTTCAATTCCTCCCAAATTCAAATTTCCATCGTCTCATGTATACCAGAGTTGAGTGAGGCATTGGAGAGATGAGCGAGAGAAATCTGAAAATGATTTTAGTAGTTGAAAAAAAATTAGCAGCGCGGATTTTAGAAGAATAAGATCAGTACACTGTTTGTTTGTTTTTGCTTTTGTTTTGTTTTTTGTTTTGTTCTTTCTTGTTGGGTTTTTTTTTTGGTGGGGGTGGGGGGGTCTTTTTTGCTTTTTATAAGAGTGATACAATGAATTGTCAAAGGAAAAAATAAACAAAAATATAGTTTAATTTTTGGCTGAGCAGGAAAATACAAAAATATATGAAGTTGTTATTTTCAACCAGAGAAAGAAGGAAAGCTAAAATATCCATTTTATCATCGAAAAGACTGCTAACCAAAGCAATAGGAGAGCTGGAGCTTGGATCAAAAAGGGGTTAGCCAAGTGCACATCATTGTATGGGAAATATCATACTCTGAGAAAATGGAAAACTTTGATTTAATTTTGGAAAACTGGGTAACACTGGTTTAGAAGGAAATTGAGGCAAGCACAAAAATACCCGTTTTTCCTAATTTGAGGGTGCTGAATTCAAATTTGAAATCCGTTTTTACTCACCACCTCTAGTTTTTTAGATATGCATAGTGTGCATTTTGTGCATATACAGTACATAAAGGCGTATATGAATTCAGGGTTAATTCTAATATTGTGAGACTTATGGCTTATTTTTTAGTTATTATGCACTAAATGTAAGTGATAGCATTATATATATATATATATATATATATATATATATATATATATATATTAAGACGGGTTTTGACAGTTAAGGTAGCAGGTCTCAATCCACACTCTGGCAGTCATTGGAAGAGGTTGTCTCGCAGGAGCCGCCGGAGGTTGGGTGTCCCTCAACTATCGTGTTACACATCTTTTGGGTTACTAAATATTAGTATTACATTTTCAAATGCACAATTAGTTTTACTTTGTTATATTTTCAGATTCTCCAATAGCTTCAAGCACGTCAAAATTTCGAGGATGCCTCAACAAGGTCAATTCTTTCCGCTACGTGTGTGGGGACTTCACAACAGTTGCACAGCGTCGAACCATCACTTCCTTCCTCAGAACCGCCTACTTTCACTATTTTGACTGTAAAATTGGTGATCAGGACAAGTCTTGGGCCCCACACATCTGTTGTAAACCCTGCTACAATGGACTAACTGCATAGTTTAATGGCAAGAAAGCGGCTTTCAACTTTGCACTCCCGATGCTTTGGGGGGAGCCGCGAAACCACGCAGATGATTGTTATTTTTGTTTAACTAATATAACTGGTTTCAATGCATCTTCTAGGAAAAAGATCAAATATCCCAATCTTCGATCTACTATGAGATCCGTTCCCCATTCAGATGATCTTCCTGTACCCACACCTCCAGTAAATAAGGATCATCTTTCCTCATCAGATGAAGAAATGCCTTCAAGGGAGGATTCTGCCGAGTCAATATCTTTGTAAGATATTGAGTCTACATATTCAGGAACAAGTGGCAATGAGCCACACAGGATCACGCAAGAAGACCTGAATGATCTTGTTCGTGATTTGTATCTGTCAAAACAGCAGTTAGAGCACTTGGCTTCTCGGCTTAAACAGTGGAACCTAGTCCAGGAACATGTAAGGATCACCAGTTTCAGGAATCAGAATAAATAAGGTCATTCCACCAAGACATTACGAAGATGGAGAGCAACTATCAAGGCAAATGGAACCCGGCATGATGGGAGACTTCTGCTGGATGCTCTTGCGTGACATCCCGGAGGCAAAATACACCAGATCTAAGAAAACACACTTTTGACTGTATGATACTATGATATCTGAACCACCACTGATTCCAACCCTAATGACGACTCATTTTTCATTTTCTATATGATGTGATTTTCTTTATTCTTTCTACATTCAGTTTTCTGCGATATCTTCTTTCCTGAAAATTTCCAAACTGTCAGGGAAATGATTTTTGACCACTTGTATCACCGTTGACCACAGAACTAATTCTGATATAATCCTCTGTGTGCAATGGCTAATTATATAACATCCTAATCAGACATAGATAGATAGATAAATAGACTGAAAACAGACGAAATTTTGGGTTCAGGGAAAATAAATTTGTTTTATTAAAGTTCTTGTAACAGAATATCACAACTTTCTGTTTAAAAACCAAAGTTGCATATGAGAAGACAGAAAAGACTAAGGGCAAATTCTTGATACAGCATTGGAATCATTGAAGAATATCTGGTTTATTCATAAAAAAAGAAAGATTCAAACTTTCATTGGATCAATTGTTATTGAAATATTTCATATCTTGAAATCATTGGATCCACTAAACAATTTAGTAGTTTTGCAGCTGCCAAAATGAGTGATTGTCGAAAGTTGACAGTTCTGATTTCATTCGGGTATATATATATATATATATATATATATATTGTTGGAGAAAATGAACTCGAAGACGAATTATCAAATTGTGGACTAGTTTGTTTGCGTTTCACTTTATGTTGAATATAGTTATCCATCTTTTCTCTCCTAAACTCTGAATAGAATATTAAAACAGACTGGGGTTGTTATCTTTGTCAGGCAACCCGTCTCGAAGAAGGAAAACAATGGATTCAATACCTAAAACTATGCCGGGTTCCTCTATTGATAAATCATTAGTAGTTCATTCGCAAAGCTTCGACAACTATGTCGATAGACGAGCATAATAGATAAATATTTTTTAAAATACTTCCAAATTACATGTCAATATTTATGAACGCTGTAATAAAATATCAATTCAAAAGAATGAGATTTAATTTGGTTTCTTTGTTTAATGGCATATCAACTCTTTTTAGGTTATTTAATGCCAAAGCCATTATCCTAGAAGAACAGTAGTGGTACTATTTAACCCATAGCTGGAAGGATAAGGGGGTTCATACCTTTCCCAAGGGTATTTGCCCTAAAGTGAACTTAATAGCGAGACTGGAATACGAACTCGCTTACTACGATTCCGCAGTCCATCGCTTTAACCATAACGCCACAAGGACACCCCCTCATGAGATTTGAATACGTGATGTTGTCAAGTGGTTCTCATTTC
Organism: Sepioteuthis lessoniana; assembly: GCA_963585895.1. Classification (NCBI taxonomy): domain Eukaryota; kingdom Metazoa; phylum Mollusca; class Cephalopoda; order Myopsida; family Loliginidae; genus Sepioteuthis; species Sepioteuthis lessoniana. Next base: position 1,649,143 of record OY757928.1, read on the forward strand.
GGAAAGCAGAATCATTTCCTGTTTTGACAGAGGCTTTTTACGTGCACTGCGTAATAACACTTTTGCGAAAGGCGTGAATCCAACTCTCCCAGAATTCTATATACCTCCAAATATTACAGTATGAAATATTCAATTTCATTTTGATCTAAATATACATTCATTGATTGTATTATTTTCATGGATTTTTTTTATTTTCACAGTTTGTTCCATGGAACTTCAAATGGGTAAATGTCGAGGTCATATAATATATCGGTGGTACTTCAACTACGAGAAAAGAAGATGTGAAAAGTTTATCTATAGTGGTTGTGGTGGCAATGCCAATTCTTTTGCATCCAAGAAAGAATGTTTAGGCACCTGTGACAACCTATGTTACCAGCCAATATCCACAGGGTTGGGTAATGCGACCCTACACAGGTAAACACGAATAACCGCCAAATATATGTCTCCATAAGCAATGTATATTTTTTATTTATCAAAATTCCCCCATACCCTTACGAAGCTTTTAAACACCAGTGATCGAAATTGATCTTCATTACCAAAGATTCGTGTCATGTTTGATTGAGAGCTGCAGGGGTTTCAAACATTATTCTTCTCGATTAGAAGATTTAAATATAACAAAAAAGTACTGAACGAATTGGACATTGCTGCAAAACTCGTAGGACATGTTCTCCCTCCCATTCACACTTTTCTTTATCTGTTGATTGCTGTCAGTGCCAGTGACATATTCCTGGCTTCTTAGTCCAAACAACACATGATTTAAAGTCAAATAACCGGCATGTGTGTGTGTGTGTGTGTGTGTGTGTGTGTGTGTGTGTGTATTTTATGAATTTTTAAATACTTCATTTAACTGCTCTCAAGTCCTACTGTGAGTATGCCGTAGAATGTCTTTAAACTCAAGCTCTGATGTGTTATAGATTAGATATATGTATAAATTATGTGAGGTTTACATAAGGTATTATAAGTTAGGTAAGGTCTTCATGTAAACAGTAAAAATATTTGGTTTTCTATTGAGCCTGAATTCTTTATTTTCAAGATTAAATGTAACATCTAAAAATCTAATGTTTTCACGTTTATTCTAATTTCACTATTGAGCCACTCATTCCGAAACAATTTCATAATTTTCTTTCTGATAATGTTAATTCGTCGTCGTTGTGTTTTTCTTGATTAATCTGAAACATTCTCTTTATATCTCTAGATTTTTCTACAATCAATGGAGCGGAAGCTGCGAAAAATTTGAATACAGTGGATGTGGCGGAAATGATAATAACTTTCTGACGTTAAAGGAATGCCGGGCTGTGTGTCAAAACGAATGCACGTTGCCACGGGAAACAGGAATGTGCAGGGCGGTGATGCAACGTTATTTCTACAACGTGACAAATGGAAATTGTGAAATGTTTATATATGGTGGATGTGGAGGCAACGCTAACAACTTCGAAAGTAGGAAAGACTGTAAATCGCGCTGTAATATGAACAAACCGTTAGACTTTGGTTTGTTACTGCTACGCGGATAAGAATATTTATTCAACAAATTTTTAAATTATTACTATCATTCTTTTTGTTAAATAAATACAACAAGGAACTATTTATCATGTATGCAGTGAAGTTTTACAATAAATTATTTATTCTAGTTGTTAATGTTGTTGTAATTCTTACGTCACACATTCAGAAAATTATGGTCAATCTGAGTGGAGACAAATAGTCTTCAAATTTTCACGATTCTCTTTAGTATTCTCTGCAATATCAATACTAATTATTTTATTTCCTTTCAAAATCCATCAAAATCAATAATTTAATCAGTTTTATTTGAAGCCTCAATGTAAGAAATAATTCTCTTGAATAGAATATAAAATAAAATGCTACCAGGTGGTGTAATTGTTTAAGTGCTAGATTGCGAAATCGAAGTAAGCAAGTTCGAACTCCAGTCGCTCTATTGTGTTCACTTTCAGACAAATACCGTTGGTAAAGGCATGAACTCATATCTATGGCTTAAATAGTACCGCTACAATCCTAGTAAAAAATAATCGATTTGGCATTAAATAACCCGAGGAGGTTGATATGCCATTAAATAACAAAATACTACAAAGAATAAATCATTATTTTTTGAGAGGGGATTTACTTTATGTTTTTCTTTTTCTTGTTTTTTTTTTTTTCAAGAAAAATGTTTTTAAAAGATTAATGTTCATTTATTTAAACTAACAAATAATTCTAATGTTTTTAAATTATCTTTTATAAATCTTTTTACGACTAATTTTGTACAATCATCCTTCCGTTAAAATCAGCATTAAAACATCGAAGAAGATATTGAAATTAGAATAAAAATGTTTTATATCTACAAAGTCGGGGAAAGGTCACGAGTTTCTCTTCAGCTTTTTTTGTGATTTGACAGCGGTAAACGAGTTGGCTAAATGGTTAAGTTAATTCTACAAGCTTGACTCCTTATTGTACTTACAAAGCCCAGAAAATAACTAGTGACAGCATAATGGTTAGCGTGTTCGCTAATGGTTTGGGAGACCACAGTTCAATCCCAGGTCGAGTCATACCAATAACTCAAAAATGGTACTTGATTATAAGGTATGCATCAAGGGTAAGTGAAGCAGTCCAGGCAAAGGAATTGCGCCTCTATGTTGTAGGTGTTGAAAAGTGAGCCTTCGGGTCGCCTTCGACTACAGTTGGCCAACCGGCTCATATATATATATATATATATATATATATATATATATATTCCTGGCTTCAACATTCTTTGCTGCAGCCCGGATTGGCTCCGTATGGGCCCGGTATGCTCGATGGCAACGACGACGCTGCCAAGAAAAATGTATTGATTTTATCTTTGTCCTAAAAATTGCACAGTAATATTTCGAATATTTCGAATATTTTGGTGAGTAATAAAAATACTTTATCTAAGAAATTCTTTTAAAAATATAAAATGGAAACATTTTTGTATTGAAAATATAAATAATTTGATTTCCTTAAATTTCTTTTTAAAAATTTTCTTTTATTTACTCGATATGATTTTTCGGACACAAGAGACTTTGTCAAATTATACACAACCATTTTTTTAAAGACTTCGGATTTCCAAATACCTGATATTTCTTCCTTGCATTTTTATTTTGAACTGATCGCTATTTTATTGTTCTAATCCGGAATCGTAAATCGTTACCCTTCATTTTGCTTATCCTGAAGATGCAGGCAGCAGTTATGTCTAAATTTATGGACGTGACGTAAGAGGATTTTGAAGTGTCATAATGTCAAACTAAACTGCGTATATAAATAAGCCCATGACCGAGCAAGTACCCTGGTAAAGTAGACACTTTGACTCATCTAATAAACCCGTTTATGTCCCAGGTTAAAATTTATGGCGTATGGGTTCATTTTTAAGATTTTAATTGTGGAGAAAAAACTTGTGTCTTGAACAATGTGACATCATTGTGTGTTAAAACTCAGGTCGCTCTATTATGTTCACCTTTGAACTAATGCCCCTCGGGAGATATATGAACCCTCCATTCCCCTTCCCCAACTATGAGTTAAATAGTATCATTACTGTTCTTCTACAAAGATGGCTTTGGCATTAAATAACCGACGAATGTTGATGTGCCATTAAACAAAGAAACTAAACTAAAAACGACAACTGCTGCTATCTTCTCATCCTTATAAAATCCGATACTACAGGATATAAATGTTTAACCCTGAGATATGTTTCCAACTGACAATCAACCGGGTCAGTTAGCTTTTGTCTTTTTTTCTAAACTGTTATTTAAAGGCATGTTTTAGATTTTATTAAGTGTATAAAAGTAAAATCTTTGCTGAATATTATCAGTGATTTAAATTTAAAAGACTATTAATCTGAATTCTGGTTTACTGCTGAAAAATTAAAAAAAAACATGATTTTTATACTTTTGGAAATATTGCAGAAAGTTTGAAAACCTAAATTAGTGTAAAAATGGAAAACCTTTACAGTTGCGATAAACAGTAAATAAAAATTTTCAGATGAATTTTAAAAATAACCCAACGGAGGATTTACACTAAGTTAAAACTTAATATATGTACGGATGGAGGGTCAAGAAGTAAAGGGAAGAAAAGATTTTTTTTTCACATGATATACCTCGGAAGCTATGGGACGTTGTGAACGTATAGGCGGACGAACCGAACGATAGGTCAACGGCGCGCCTAGTCAGGTGATGGGGTGGGCGAACCCCACGGGTCAACGGCCAGGATCAAATGGTTCAATAGGGGACCTACTGCTACTCATCTTTTAGAGTGACGTCTATGAATCCGAATAAAACACAGTCATCGAAAGATTACCATGACTCATACTCAAACCACATGTCCAAACCTCATCGCCCTTCACGATTCTGCGATAGACTATAACATTGACATAATATGCGCGCTAAAACACAGATACCTTCATAGCGAAGATATAAAATACCACGATATCAGCAATGGATGGACGTTTGTCTCGGCATCTGCATGGAAAAAACTCCATCAATGCCGCGATAGAGGGTTTAGGTATGCTTATAGGTTCACGGGCCCTAAAATCACTTAATGACATCGAGAAAATACAAATAAGGATGATGGTAGCCACGTTTAATGGCAACCCCAGCGCAGCGATCATCTTCTTTTACAGCCCTACCAATGTTATGGACAAAACAGACTTCATCGTCTTCAATAACGAGCTATCCTCCCTTGTTCGTTGCATCACAAAACACAATATTCTCATCATCGGTGGAGACATGAATGCCCAAATAGGTAAAACAACAAATTCAACTTACACAACTAGACAAACAGAAATGGGGAACATCCAACAGATTTCACGCTAAAAAATAAATTAACATGCCTTAATATTAAATTTCAGAAAGGAAAGGAAAAATCATGGACTTACACCAAAGTGAATAACGCTAAAACACAGATAGACTACATCCTCATAAATAAGAAATGGAATGATAGCGCATTGAATTGCGGGGCATATTCCTCTTTCGAGGGTGTGTCCTCAGATCACCGAATATTCAAGGCAAAGACACAACTGAGTCAACCGAGGAATGCGGCCCGATCAACCACAACTGTACACTATGACTGATCCCTGCTTAACACTAAGAAACAAATTCGATGCGCTTCAGGAGATATCAGAAACACCTACTCCGAATGACGAATATGAGAACTTCGTCAATGCCCACATAGAAACGGCAGCAGAATGCATACCAACTAAACAAAGAACTAAACCTAGTGTCCCATGGGAGTTTTTAGAGGTTAGAAAAAAACGTGCACACATAAAAACTACATCCCCATACAATAGGTGGAACCCAATCAATATCAACGTTCAGAAACTTAAGAAGGCACAAAATGAACTAACGTATACCTAAAACGAAAAAAAAAAAAACAGAATACATCCAAAATCAGATCAATCAGATTAGAGACTTAGTTGAAGATAGACAATCACGAACAGCATGGCAGACAGTAAACTAAGTGAGTAGAAGGAAGAGTAATGCGAGAGCTAAAGTAAACCCTGCTAGCCAAGAAGAATGAATACACCTGTGGAAACAACATTTCGAGAATTTACTTGGAAAACCTCCGGAAGTTACAGACGAACATATCATGAAAATTATAAGTAATCAACTAGACATCAAACTAGGACAGTTTACGCTTGAAGAACTCGACTTAGTACAAAAAAACTGGAAATAAGGAAGCTGCAGGGCTTGATGAAATACCACCAGAAGTATGGATGACGAGGAAATTTGATGACATATTGCTCCGATACTGCAACTCCGTATGTCACCAGAACACAATCGAAAGATGGACAAAGGGATGCATCTTTCCTTTCCCCAAGAAAGGTGACCTTGGAATAACCAAGAACTACCGAGGTATAACCCTTACATCCATAGCGGCCAAGATCTACAATGATCTGCTACGTAACCGCATAGAACCTAAAATAGAGAAAATATTTATGAAGAACCAAAATGACTTTCGGAGAAATCGATCCACGACATCACAAATTTTGACTATCCGTTGAATTCTAGAAGGAGTTCGTGCAAAACACCTCGAAGCAACACTTTATTTGTAAACATCAAAGCATTTTATTCCATACACAGAGGGAAGATGTAGCAAATACTTATCACCAACGGTCTCCACAAAGAAACCGTCGCAGCCATAATGATTCTATAAAAAAATACGAAAGTAAAAATCCGGTCACCGGATGGAGACACAGTCTACTTCGACATTGTAGCATGTGTGCTGCAAGGAGATACATTAGCCCCATACCATATTATTATTGTCTAGACTATGAGCTTAGAACGTCTATAGATTTAAAGAAAGAAAATGGCTTTACTTTAGGAAAGAAAAGAAGCAGAAGATACCCCGTACAAACTATTACTGACGCGGACTACACCGATGACATTGCGCTTCTAGCAAATACACCCGCCTAAACCAAATCCCTACTGCATAGTCAAGAGCAAAAAACATGTGGTATAGGCCTCCATGTCAACGCAGACAAAACAGAATATACGTGTTTTAATCAAAGATGTGGCATCTCCACATTAAATAGTGGTCCTCTGAAACTAGTGGACAAGTTCACTTACCCCGGAAGCAACGTCTCATCAACCGAAAATAACATCAACACGCGACTAGCAAAGGCATAGACAGCTATTAATAGTCTATCGGTCATATGGAAGTCAGACCTGTCCAATAAAATAAAACGCAGTCTTTTTCCAAGCAGCGGTCGTATCAATTACGGACGCAGACTACGCTGATGATATAGCGCTTCTGGCAAATACACCCGCCCAGGCCTAATTCCTCCTTCATAGTCTGGTATTCTTCAAATATTAGCTGTTCTTTTTTCAGGTACCCAAACAATGAACCACTCAAATCAGAGACATCAACGGAGAAAATAAGCAAAGGAAGACAACAAGAGGATATAGAAAAAGAATAATAGAAATCTGGGATAACAAAGCTAGATTTAATATAACAAACCAAAAACTTGCTGATCAAGCTAGGACGATAATAAAGAAAGTTTGGCTTTTTCACCTTGAAATATAAAGTAATAGTAACCAAAACATTAATACCACAGAATAAAACATAACATAAGAAGATAAAACAAATGTGAAGATGATAAAGCGAATCTTGTCTGAAAAAACAACGACATTACCATCTCTCAAGAATCAAGACTGGAAAACTTTCAAGGTAGAAACTGAAAAATAAACATATTATCAACAAATAATTCAAAGAATAAAGTTACAGAATTAAACAAACTGGTATATGCAGGAGCAAAATTACTGTTCCAAAAATCGGTGTTCCTCTAAAGAATACGAACAAAAAGTAAAAATCTGGATGGTAATCTAAAGTGGGAACTCAGATAAAAAAAATCTACAACAAACAAAAATGTTATCATATTTACCAACCCCTCCGCTCGGGCAGGATATGACTAAGGTCAATTTTTAAGCGGAGTTTAACAGGTTTGAATTCAGAGTTTTCCTTCTCCTAGACTAGTTGACTCACCAAGGCTGAAGAACCTAGTCTGTCCTACTATTTACCTATAGCTAGAGGGAAAATAATTGGATTCATATCTTTCCCAAGTGTATTAGTGCTATGTGAAATGCAATCAGTTTCGTCCAGGATTTGACCTCGTGTCGCCGTGTCCATTTCCTACGACGATAACCATTACACCACGGGCACCTCCTAAAGCAAAAATGTTATGAAAGGGAAAAAATGCGGGAATATGATAGAATGAAAAGAGAAGAACAACAGAGGAAGCAAAACAAACAATACGACTCGAGGAGATAAATCAGATGGTACAAGCGAGAAAAGGAAGACCAAAAAGATACTGTAACAGGGACAAACAATATAGACAAAACAGAACATTTCAAAACAACGAAAAAACATTCTTCCAGCAAGGAGAAAACTGCTTTAAGACAAACCAACAACCGGATGCAAAGGATGCAAAACAATTTTGGAGTAAAATATGGAAATAGAAAGAACATAATAGAAAAGCCGAATGGATAAACAACATGGAAAAGGAGTAACAAGGACTCAAAGAAGGCTCTAAGATGAAAATACAACTCGATTCATTCAGAGTAACACTCAAAAAAGCACAAAATTAGAAAACGATAGGACATAACAGCATACACGGATTCTTGTTTTAAAAATTCACTTCCATTTCTGACAGACTGGCTATCGAAATAAATAGATGTTTATAAGAAACAGACATACCTGAATGGATTACCAAAGGAAAGACTACTCTGATCCAAAAAAAAATAACCAAAAAGGACCCCCCAACAACAACAACTATAGACTTATAACGTGCCTGCCGATCATGTGGAAAATACTTATAGCACAAATTAGGGAGATTTACAACTAATAAGCTAATAAGCCGCGGACATTTCACCGGAGAACAGAAAGGATGCCTCAAGGAAACCAGAGGAACTGATTTGCATTGATGAATATGTATTCAAAGAGAGTTAAACGAGACGAAACATCTAGCTATGTCTTGGATTGACAACAAAAAGCGCTACGGTTTAGTCTTGCCAAGCTGAATAATAGACTATCAAAAAATGTACAATAACATTGTTGGATTGATCAAATCAATGGATTTAGAGTATGATGCTACGGAATGGACCTTTTTATTGGCTCATCCAGCAGAAATGTCAAAGTAGTTCCATATAATAAGAATTTTGGGCATTCAATACAAATGAATGAAATTCACAACAACATGGATTATTTGCTGTCTGCTGTTAACTGCCAGGAGCAGAAATGGTTGATCTGTGGAGATCGTAAGGTGTTTGGACTATTCCTAGGACTCCAAGGTTGGTATACAAAGCATCCTTGTTTTCTGTGTCTCTGATACAGCCGAGCTGACGACCAACATTATTTCCTATCAGAGTGGCTGTTAAGACAAAGGTTAACACCAACCTCGCATAACGTTCAGTCTCATCCTTTCGTTGAACCGAAAAAAATTCTACTTCCAGCCTTACATATCAAGTTCGGAGTAATGCAGAACTACTTTGTGAAGGCAATGGACAAGTAAAGCAGTGGCTTTGCTTTCCTACAGAAGTTCCCACAGATAAGCATGGAGAAACTCAAGGCTGGTATATTTGAAACCCCTCAACTAAGAGAACTCATGAAGCACCCAATGTTTGACGAAGAACAGAGCGAAGCTGAACGGTCCGCCAAGCAGTCAACGAAGTCAGTAGGTACAAACTTTCCATGAAAACGCTGGAGTGCGGAATACAAGAAAGAAATTGAAGAATTTCTGAAGTTTCCGCGAACTCGGGACACGAATGTCAGTCAAACTGCATTTTCTGTGGACATACTTTGACTATTTTCCAAAGAACTGTGTAGATTTGAGTGAAGAATAGAGTGAGTGCTTTCAACAAGATATTCGCATTGTGGAAGAACACTATCAAGGCCACTGGGAAGTAAACTTTCTCGTTGGATACTGCTGGTGCTTGAAACGGGATGCAGTGTCTGTCGAACACAAGAGGAAGTCCCTGAAAAGACTTTTCATCCATGAATAGCTTCTTTTGTGCATTTTTCAGTTTACTATGGTACAATGTGAACTTTCTGCGAATAAATCAGTTCGAAACTTTGCATTATTTGTTTAATTCAACAAGAAAATAAAACTAAGTTAGAATTACTGTTCTATACATTTTAAGTAAGAGCTTCTGTGATACAAATTTGCTCTGATAAGAAAAACATTAATATGATTTTTGGATTCAACGTAAAAAAACTGACTTAAAATCAGCTATTATATATTCGACCTTGAAAACATCGCAGGCCAGTGTAAGAGAATGTTTAAAACTGTTTAAAATATCCAAGCAAGCAATCAACTTCATCAGAAGAATTACGAAACATTGGATATAAAACAAACAGCTGGATGACAAATCAGCCAAAAGTTTAATTCCAAAAAGTCATATTCCATGGACACTGATTATGTGTATCAACAAGATAATGAATTATTAATCATTATCTTGTTGATATCACTAAATTATTATAAATTGTGTTATTTAGAATTTCTATTCTCTTTGATTTTTCCAATCCTCCAAAATCTTTAATTTTAAATCATTTCTAGAAAATCTCTTGTCCATTAAATCTGTCTTATTCTCTGCCTATCTACCCTCTCTGTTTATTGTTGACTTTATATTCATCACAATCACCAAAATATGTCAATTATTTTCGGCTTTAACATCAATCAAATGAGCCCTTTAGTAAAATTTGTACAGACAAAGGGAAAGAACTCTTCCCATATATTTATTTCAACCCTCCCTCCCCGAAAAACTGCCGAGTCCGAGTAAAAAATGTTTTCAGATAAAAGAAAAAAGAAATTAAAATGATTGTGTTTATAAAAAAATATCACTCCACTTGAACATTTAGGTCAATTGAACATCTAGGTTAGATAGAAATGTAATACTTACATTCACAATTCGGACAAAGAATCGCCTTCAGTACTTTACTTCAAAATAAAGAGCCGAAATCTCCAGTATAAGATACCAAAATCCTGAGAGTAAAGCAGATGTGGATAAATGTTACCTAAAACATATATTATCATCGGGGTGCTATGCTAAGTAATTCTCCTTCGTGATAAACAATAACGAGCATAGATAGATAGATAGATAGATAGATGTACATTCTTATATGTTGAATGACCCTCAAAGATAGATAGATAGATAGATAGATAGTTTTAAAGAAGGAATATATTCTATTAAAGTTCATATGGCAGAATTTAATATTCTCCTGTTTTTAAAGAAGTTGCTAACTCTACAATCAAATTTTTCAAAGAGAATTAAAGAACTGAAATAATCCTGTTCTATTCATATAAAGATTATATATAATTCTTAAAATAAAGTTTTATATAAACATAATCTACTTTTATAAATTTTATTGACATTTGCTTATTTTTTCCAATTTTTGAATAAAATCGTGTTGTCTTATTTATGCAGTAGCGGCCATAAGTTAAGGAACAGAACAACAACAAATATTTAAATGATTTTTACTTGGTAAAATTTGCATGTACATTTATGAAATTTTCCCAAAATATACTTGGAACATATATGTATTTATTACATATAAAGTTTTCTGAAAATTTTTTACAGTAAATTAATAGTGAACTAAAAAAACAAAAATATACATTTTGCTCTGGTCAAAAGTTAAGGAACGCATCATTAATCCTTGTTATATGAATATATAAACTAAAGAAAAATTCAATATTTAATGAATTTTCCTTTGCATTGGATTTCCTCATTGCATCTTCAACCTCAGGAGCCAATTAACTTCTTACAAAAGTCGGTAGTAATACTTTCCCGTTCTTCTTTCAGAAAACCTCATAAATCATCAATATTTTGAGGATTTCTGTTCTGAGCTTTCTCTCCTATGATTTTCCATACATTCTCTGAAGGATTAAAACCTGGGCTTAGTGGTGGCCACTTCATAACAGCTATTTCTTCTTCTTCAAGAAAACTTAACACAGTTTTTGCAAAGCGCGTTGTCTTGTATAAATGTTGGAGTTTTAACTGTCCCTTTGCGTAAATGAAGAACATGTTGACGAAGTTTTTTATTATAAATATTGGTATGGATATTACTGTAAAAACGAACAATGGATCCTATTCCCCCTGAAGACATCATCCCACACCATTACGCTCCCCCACCAAATATCACAGTTTTCTTAACGAAGTTAGGAGATAAGCGTTCCCTATTTTTACGTCTTACAAACCTTTTACCATCAGATCCAAACAAGTTGAATTTAGATTCATCACTAAAGTGAACGATATTTAATTGTTCCTCTTTCCACACGATATGCTCTGTGACGAAGTCAATACGAAACTTTTGATTTTTCTTTGAAATCAAATGTTTGTGGCATGGAATCTGAGCAACTAATTTTTCTTTATTTAACCTACAAGAAACAGTTTTGCTAGAGATTGGCTTTCCTGTTTGCTCACAAAATGCACGAGAAATAGACGTTGCTGTATCGAAACGGTCTTTTAAAGACATTTTAACAATGATCCGATCTTCTTGTTTGGTCGTCATAGGAGGCCTGCCAATACTTTTGGTTTTGGTTCTAGTGTTTTGTCAGTCTTAAATCTACTGATCACACGATAAACAACGTTTTTGGACCGTTGTACGATGCCAGCAATTTCAGAATACGATTTGCCTTCTTCATGATTTGCTAAAATGAGCTGTTTTTCTCGAGTTAAACAATTACATGCTTTTGCCCCTATCTTGGTTTAAAATAGTTCCAACAATGTATAACAGTTGATTATAAATTAAAATTAGCAATTAAGTTGTTTAAAAATTATCTAAATTACTATAATTCAACAGAATTCCTCAACTTTTGACCAATGGCAAAATGTATATTTTTCTTTTTTTTACTTCATGATTAATTTACTGGAAAAAGTTTTTTTTGAAAACTTTATATGTAATAAATACAAATATGTTCTAAGTATATTTTGTGAAAATTTTGTAAACGTACATGGAAATTTTTTCAAGTAAAAATCATTTAAGTATTTGTTGGCCTGTTCTTTAACTTATGCCCGCCACTATATATATATATATATATATATATATATATATAAATAAATTTATCAGTAAGTTCCCCGTCTGACTTGCAGTTTTCAACTTTATTTTTATCTGAAAATTTCATTTAATCGTTTTTAATAATGACCACTGATTAAGAGCTTGGTTGGTATGGTTTGCTTTTATGGCAGCTCAAACCATATAGGTTATTTCATGCCAATTACGGTTTATTCATATATACTCGATGTATTTGATTTGTAAGCATAAGTCAACAAAGTTAAATAGTTCCAATTTCACTAACTATTCAATTAAACATCAAATATTTGTTTACTCACTCTTAAATCATCAAAAAATTCAATTTCAAATGATTCAATTTAGCATAAATCAAAGTTACATGGTTCCAAGTATTGCTATGTATCCCTAACATCAGTAATTAGTTCAGTGATCAAACAGCTCTATTTCAAGCAATTCAATATAGCATAAATTTAGTTAAATGGTTCTAAGTGTTGCCATGTATTAATAAAATTCAATTAAACATCAGCTATTTATTTACACAGTTAAATGATCAAACAGTTCTTTTTTAAACAATTCATTTTAGTATATATCATTCGTTTGCACTCAGTTTAAATGTCAAAATGTTCTATTTGACTCATAGATGAGACATTTTTCAGGTGCTACCACTCCGGGCCAGAGTGGAGCTGGTGGCAATGGTAATGTAGGAGTACTCCGTATTCCCCAAAGTTCCAGCATTACTGGAGTCCCACCATCATAATGATTAGTGTCATATCTAGGAAACTTGTTGGGAGGGATTTTATCTCACTGCAGAGATGCAATCGGTGTATTCTACAGCCCCAGCCGACCAAGATAGTAAGTGCATGGACATGGAAAGAGATCATATTGAAAAATAAATTCCATTGGGTTGTAATTTTTCCTGGAAACGTCGAAATTATAGTGTCCTTTATATATATATATATATATATATATATATATATATTAGCGTCGAAGAAAAACTCGACTATCAAGGATCAATAGATAGATAGATGTTTTCAAAATTCTTGTAAAAAATTGCATTGAAATAAAATATCTTTCCAATGATACGAAATCCAAATATTTTCTCGGGATTACTGCCAATAACAACAAAATTTTGAATTTAATTTAAGATAAGTATTACTGTAATCTTACGTAAGGTTATTAAGAAGTTTTGTACTTCCCTAAATTATTATTAAATTTGGACTTTTAAGTTGAAATGTATTTAGAATTTAAAAACCAAAAAAAATTAATTTACTATTGTTTTATTTTATTATCTACTGAATTATTTTATCCATTAGATCTGAAGAAGTCCTGTTATTTTTGGTATTATTGATACATATCAATATCCATAACAGGATGGAAATAAATTTATAATCCTAATGTGACCGATTTTTGTTTTTCTTAAAGAAATTATTGCTCTGTTACATTGAGCTCTTTACCAGGAAAATTTAAATGTTCCTAGTTGAATGATTTTTTGTCCTGACGGAATTATTCCCGACTCCGGTTTAACTGGACCGAATAATATATATATATATATATATATATATATATATATATATATATATATATATATATATATATATATATATATATGAGAGAGAGAGAGAGAGAAAGAGAGAGAGAGAGAAACACCTTATTCTTATTTAATAAAACCTTCTTACAAACCCAAATTTGAAAACTGATTGAACTAAACTCATGATCAATTGGTTGCTAGAGCAGAATTCTAATTTATTTTCTGGTTCGAGGGTTCCTTCAGTGTCATTTGTCAACCTGATGTATAGAGATTGATAAGGTTCGCACTATTAAGTTTCCAGGTAACTGTCTCCGCACTAGAAACGTCATTAATCACATTGACTGATCAGCTTGTATTAGTGCTGTTCAAAAACAACCTAGAGAAGGTCAGCTAATAACTAGTAACCTCTGATTTGCATATGTTAATAAAGAGGGATGAAGTAAATGTGTTAGTGACAGTTAGACATAACGGGTTTAAATCACTTCATGGTGAGAGAGCGCAGTCAATGCAAAGACCTATACATCGTCACACTCTTGAACTTAATGACGACATCACTTAGTTCGTTGCAATTTTTTCGATCGGTCCTTGTTCACACCTTCTTATAAAATAAGACAAGATAAATAGACAGATGGCGTTGCAGAATAAGCAATAGACACAACTACAAGAAGAAGAGCGGACTCAATGAAAAAGTCGAAAGTGAGCGATAGAGAAGAAAATAGTAAATTTTTAATTATTGCTCCGTTAAGATAATTTTCTATAATCGAGAATCGTCATACAAGAAAGTGTAAGTTGTTTTTAAACTTTCGTTCCATTTGACATAATGCATTCATTATTTGTTTTTCTGTTCTGTGCAATAAGCTTTTTACTCTCTCTCTCTCTCTCTCTCTCTCTCTCTCTATTTATCTATCTCTCTCACACACACACACCTCTATATATATATTGTCATCCACCGACAGACTGTTTCGTTGTATCACAACTCGTTGTATCACAACTCGTTGTATCAATGTGGCTAGACACGCGGGATGGCTCAAGCTGCAATCGAAACTCAGATATCTTACCCCAAAACTATCGTCATTCGCAGTGTAAGTGAAGGAATTTTGTATGTATATATTTTTACATATTGGCTATCGGCTACCGAAGTGCTCAATTTATAAAAAGAGCTCTGCATTTACGCGTATGGGTCAGCCGGCAATTCCCCACTAGAATACTCAATCCTGTATAGAGAGCATATATATTGTCATCCACAAACTGTTTCAATGAGTCACAACTCTTCGGTATGGCAAGATACACGAGATTCATCAAGCTGGTATCAAAACTCAGCTATATATATTCTTTTTTTTTTTTTCACACAACTTTGTTTTTCTGACCAAGGTCCAAATATCCAATTCGGACAACTTTTGAAATTTGATACAAGTACAAATATCAGCCAAAATAAACTTGTGTTTAATTACCTCAACTATGAGATTCCTGTAATTAATACAAATTTTATATTTTACCATTGACCTTTTTGTTTCTAAATAATCCTTGATATAAACAATAGACTAATAACAGCAGGATTTTCCATAATTTTGTTCAAACCCTCTGTTGTCCATTTCGAATAAACGGAACCATCAAAGAAAGTAGATATTCATGCAACACTTCCCAAAAAGATGAAAATATTTAGTATTTTCAAATAGCTAAAACTCCAAACTTTCTTCCGATAAAGCCTTTACAATCTGCGGGTCTAGCCACACTGAAGAGTTCTGATAGAACGAAACAGTCTGTCTGTGGATGACAATATATATATATATATATATATATATATATATATATATATATCACCAGAAGGAATTGAATAAAAGAACAATCGAAGAGAACTCGGCATTCAACTAGCAAGAAATCTGAAATTCAGTGAACACATAGAGACAATAACCAACAAAGCACACATAATACATTTTGAATATTAATAACTCATAAAACCTTGAATGATAATCCTTTAATGATACTCGATAAACAAATAGTGATATTCTAGAATGTTGTCGCCCATTATGGTCACAAACTGATAAACCGAGAATTAAGAAATCTGAAAAAAGAATACTTCAAAGCTTTACTCCCAAAAAAGTGGCAGGTTTGATGAAAATTGATCAGACAGTATGTTTAGTGTTTAATTTTGGTAAATACAGCTGTGATTGGTCAGTCAAATGCGTTTTAATAGTGACGTCATTAAGCTACATCCATCTAACATTTAAAATGTTTTAAGGATTTATGCAAATTTTTCATTTCGTCTTAAGTTTTACTTTTTACATTTTTTTGTTTCTAGAATTTAAAATGCTGAAAATGATTTTGCTTCTACTATTTCTGAATCTGCAAACAATATTGGCCTATTCTCGAGAGGAAAGTAAGTTCTATTTTTAAATCTGTGTTTCACTAAATCTAAGCTCACATTCCTCCTTTTACAATCGAAGATTTACAGAATTTCTCTTTAATTTTGAATTGATCTTTGGTAATTTTTGCATCATTATACTCAAGAATTAAATTCGTCTTCAATTTTTTATCTGATTAAGATTTCCACCGAAACAATGTATAAATCTCCATCGTAAAAATCTTTTATAATTCAAAATGTACACAAACACAAACCAATATACCTTGTCACATGGGATTATCTACTCCGAACATCGATAGTAACCTTAACAAAATTGTATAGGATTCAGATTGTTGTCCACGCAGCCAGTCTTCTTTCTTCACAACAGCAGTTTTGTTCAAATGTTTGGCAAGTGCAGTGTCACAATTGCTCGGAAATAAAACAGTGCTAAATTTAGCACAAGATTTCAGCCATATATCAGTTCCCGAGAGAAAGAGAATCCTACGACCTTTTCATTAAAAAATAGCAATGGCAATTTTCTTCACACAGTGGCGGGAACGGGTACTTCCAGTTATTGAAAACTCAAAAACCAAATTACCAGCAGAGGCGTCTTTCCACTTGTTTCGACGCAGGAATTGTCAGAACAAGTTTGAAGACAATACCAGATTAGTTCATGATTCCATATTGTCCTTCTCCTATACCAGCTTGCCTACCAAAACTAGAGAGCTTTTTCCTTCTATTTTGGCCAGAGTTGGGGTCGCCAAGAGATAGGTTCCTATCTTTGTCATATTCATTAGAATTAATTGCAAACTGTCTCAACAAGTATTTTATATTCGTCTCACTGATTCCATTTTCTCTCTGGATAACCCTTGCACACATACTTCATAATGGATAAAGTGCTGAACTGTAGCCTTAAAATAAGCACATTCGAACTCTAGTCGTTCTTTTACGTTCACTTTAAGACTAATTCCCTTGGGAAAAGTATGAACCCAATTACTCTCCTTGCTATAAATTCGTATCACTGCTGTTCTTCTACAAGGATGATTATGGCATTATATAACCCAATATGTTTGGTATACCATTAAAAAAGGAATCGAAAATTTACGTAAATACTTCTACAATATAAGATATTCAAACTAATTTTAATTTAGACTTCAATTTGAAATGATTTTATTTTCATTGCATATTTTTGATTTTCACAGTTTGTTCCATGGAACTTTTTAAATGTCCGTATGCTAAGATTGATCGTTGGTACTTCAACAAAACGAAAAATACTTGTGAACTGGCTTCCTTCGTTGAATGCGGAGGAAATGTAAATTCTTTTGCTTTAAAGAAAGAGTGTTTTGGTACCTGTGGGAACACCTGCAAACAGCCGTTGTACAAAGGATTTTGTAATGCAAAAATACACAGGTAAATATCCCAACACATGACCCACCACCTTACTTTATTTTGGGGGGGGGCTTTTTATTCATTATCTATTCGTTGTTATTTACTTTATCCTTTTTGTCTTAAGGAAACAACCCCAAACGGGTTGATATGCCGTTATAATCTATCGATCAAAACTTCGTGCCATCTTTGATAGAGGCCTTTGGGTAATTCAAACAAAATTCTTCTCAATAGCAATAGCTAGTTTGATAGACAAATCGTTTTTACGATTAACAGAATAATTACTCGAATGATTATATCTTTAAGAAATAACAGACGGGTTAAATCTATCGACTTATGTCTCTGAAATGTATTTGTCATTTACACAAGAAGAAATACTACACAGGACTTTTTAATGTGGGCAACGCGTTATACATGGATCGACCAGAAATTACTCGGTTTCTTCGGTTATCATAGAAACGTATTCATCTAACACAACTTCGGGCAATGGAACGTCGCTGTTTGAAAGCCAAATTTCCAGACACGAATCTTCAGTTAACCTCTTTGATAATCTGTCGTTGACTTTTTGTTTTTGTTTCATTTCTATTGATTTGAAATATTTTTTTCGTTTTTTTTTTGTTTTTTTTTTTAGATATTACTATAACCAGAGAACCAGACAGTGTGAACAATTTACATATGGTGGATGTGGCCGCCTAAATGAAAATAGTTTTTGGAGTTGGCAAGAATGTCGGAATGTTTGTCAGTATGAATGCTTAGTTGCACCGTCTACAGGACCATGCAGAGGGGATATAAGGCGTTTCTTCTACAACAAAACAAGTGGCAAATGTGAACCGTTCAGATATGGTGGGTGTGGAGGGACTGCTAACAACTTTAAAAGAAAGCAAGCATGTGAAGACCGCTGTGCTGTCCATGTACCATTGGAATGGATCCGATCAGAGAAACGTCGATGAGAAAATTTTGTCAACAAACTGCTAAATTATTATTTTCAGGTATTTAATTTTTCTCGAATGCTGAGAAGTCTGACAATAAATTATGTATCATTCTTACTGATGATGTTGTTACTTCACTCATTAAGTAAGTAGTGGTGAACTCTCAGAAGGGCAGTAAGTAACAAGAGCCTTTAAATCTGCCGGATTCTCTTCAGTGTTTTCACCAATCTCTAATAATTAATCAATAATAAGGATAAGAGAAAGAAAGATTATTAGTACTAATAACCTTTCTTTCTCTTATCCTTATTATTAATATTATTATTATGTTCATTCTATGCGAGTTTTCTGTGCCAGTTTTAAGTTATGGTTTTCCATTTAAGTCTGAATACCACATTTCCAGGACTCTTCTAAATATTCTAGCTGATTTTAACGAACCTATGTTTCGGATGGTTCCAATTCTTGCTCTGATTTCCAATTTCCACAGTCTTTTTTCATGATTTTGGAGATTGTTCCAAAGGCTCCAACTACAATGGATATCACCTTAACCTTCATGTTCCATAGTGTTTGCAAATCTCTGGCAAGATCCAAGTATTTATCTATCTTTTCGCTTCCTCAAAATCAACTAAAATGCTCCTTGCTCGTTAATTCTAAGTCTTTTCGTTGGGGTTAGCTAATCTGTTTGTATCTCAACGTCCCACAGAATTTTACAAGTTAAATTTTCTTGAACAGAATTTAGTTTGTGTTAATACCATTTGAAAGCATGGTCAAATTTTCATCTCTTGCAAATTTCTCGATGGATCACCTTTCCCGCCCAGTTGTGCCAAGTCTTCCATTCTTTTTCTGCCAATTTATTGCTTTCGTTTATTTTGTGATTAATCGTCTCATATCCACATTTACCAACCCCTCCGATCTGGCAGGATATGACACAAGGTCAATTTTTAAGCAGAGTTTAACAGGTTTGAATTCTGAGTTTTCCTTCTCCTAGACTAGTTGCCTCACCAAGGCTGAAGAACCCTGTCTGCCCTACTATTTATCCATAGCTGGAGGGAGAATAATTGGATTCATAACTTTCTCAAGGATATTAGTGCTATGTGAAATGCTATCAGTCTCGTCCAGGATTTGAACTCGTGTCGCCGTGTCCATTTCCTACGACGATAACCATTACACCACGGAAATTAATCGTCTCATATCTATCACCACAAACCTACACTTGTTATTCTGTGCAATATCAGTTTTTGCAGATATAATTGGTTCTTATGACATTAACCTGTGCTGTTATTGTTAGAGATTCAATTTCTCTCCCGAGATTTCCATTTCTAAGTCACGTCTATATCATTTCGTGTGCTAACGCTGGTGTGAAAAACTCTTTCACTTGAATCTGAGTGACAGCAAATCTCTTCCGGTCCCTTTACCAAGACTTGATGATTATTCCGAATGCTCCAATTACACCGTCACTTTCATGTTCCATAGCCTTTTTAGTTTTCTAGCAGTCTAAGTGCTTATCTCTCATTTCGTGATTTTTTAAAAATTTTTTTACTGTGCTACGTCGCAACGGCAAAGTTAACTATTCGGCCAGCGGCTATTTATTTATTTATTCATTTATTTTTTTATTTTTATTTATTTATTTATTTATTTATTTATTATCACTCGGTCTGGTCATCTGGCCGGGATAGGGTGATCTGTTTGTATCTCAAAATCCCTAAGAATTTCTTGCATCTCATTTTTCAAGTCGATTTCTTAGTTGTGCATATACCGTTTGGTAGTAGAGTCAATTTTCAGTCTCTTGCACAATTCCCAATGGATCACTTTCACTACCCAGTCATATCTAGTATGATACTCTTTCGCGCCAATTTGCTTCATTCGCTTATAATGTGATTGAACATTTCATTTCTATCACCGCATAATTTACATTTGCGGCGTCTTATCTATTTTTGCTTTAACATAGTTGGTCCTTATGGCGTTGTTTTTGCCGCTGTTTAAAGAGATTCAGTTTCTTTCAAAAGGTTTCCTTTTCTGTAGCCAAGTCCAAGTTTTCACGCGTGAGATTTTGCCTATTTGTCTCTTGAAATATCCATACAGTTGTTTTTCTTCCCATTTATGTTTCTTAGTTATTACTTTTCAATTGATTATCGTGTTGTTTGTGTTGTTTCTGATCGCTGTTATCAGTCTTTCTTTGCTCTTTCTTACGTATTCTTTGATTGTTGATGAAGCTTTTAATTTTTCTCGCTTGAAGAATGTTATCGTACACTTATCAAGGCCAAATTTCATTTCTACATCATTATGTTAAATATTAACAATCTTCTATAATCCTTCATGTTTTTCATCATTTTTTCTATAACGCTTTCATGTAGAAAAGGTAATAGTTTTAATATAGATTTAGTTATTAGTGCTGGTGCAATCAAGTTCATTTAAAAGAATTATAAGAAATAATGAAGAGTATTGGTAATGATTCACCATGGAAACTTCCACGACCAATTTTTTTGTTTTTCCGGATACTATTTCACCGTTATTATGAGACAAAAAGATTTTTTATAAAATGCCGTTTTGTTAGATTGTTTTAGTTTGATTTCTCTGTTTAAGGCATATCAACCTTTGTGGGTTATTTAATACTAAATCCATCCTTATGGAAAGACACCAAGAATACTATTTAATCCACGGCTGATGAAATAAGGGGTTCATACATTTCACAAGGATATTAGTTCGAAAGTGAACGTAATAGGGTGACTGGAGTTCGAACTCACTTCCAGGTTGCAGTCCAGCACTCTTGCTATTTATGTCACGGTGACTCCCCCATATTTTGTTTAAAGAAATTCTTAATTATTGGTTATATTTTATGATATTTCGAGTGATTCTAAAATCTATGAGCAAAAGACGTTTTGTGGTAATATTAGACGTTTTGTGGTAATATTAGACGTTTTGTGGTAATATTCGCTGTATTTACATTATGATGTTCTATACTGGAATTTTCTAAAAACATCTGTTGACAAGAAGTTTGTCCTTACAGGAACTAAAATCATTCTTGCAACCTTTTTCCTGATATGGGAGGACCAATAAACTGCTATAAGGAGCACTTTGCTCCAAAAAGAGAAAAAAAAGGACGTTTATTCTCGGTATCATCATGCTGAAAACAGTTTAACCATTAAGGTGTTCAATTATGTACTAAAATATATCTTCACAATCATTCGCAATCACAAACATCATATAATATGAGGTTCAAACCATTAAAGAACATCTTTGAATCGAAAGGTCAATTTCTCCCTATACAGCATCTTTAGAATCGTTGCCTCACCAGTAGATACCTTAATAAAAATGACTTCTCTCATCTCCAACTTCTCATAACTACTACATGTTTAGTTTAGAGTTTCTTAAACTTGACTACATGAGCTTTTCTCGCAACCTTTCTGCTGAAGGAACATGCTGTCCGAGGAAAAACATTTATTCGTTTGACTAAGTTAGATATTAATATCTTATATGTCATTGTTAGACTAGTAAAAAGATCAATAAACTTTTTATTTTGATTTATTTGTTTCGTATATATTAATTCATTTGGGTGTTATATTGACGTGGCCAAGAATATTTTGATTGTATCCTCAGAATAAGAACCCTCATCCACCCCAAAAAGGGTATCCTGGGTATGACACTGAATTGTATCCTCTGGTGAGACTCAAATATTATAGGTTTTGGCTAGTGTAATGTCATCCTTTCGTTGTCCTTACTCCCAATTTGACCTTTTGTTTGAGTGCCATCTATTAGTCAAATATGCTGTGTCTTAGATGATGAACAGTTTACTTCCTTAAAATGATTGTAAAGATAAATTTTTGCATATAATTGAAGACCTTAATGGTTAAACTGTTTTCAGCATGAAAAAAAAAAACAACAAGAATTGACATGCTGTAAAACCAACTAATTGTTAATCGATTTGGACGATTGCTTTTATTCGTTCTTGTTGAAAATTGAGTGGAAATAGAAGAAAATGAAATACTAAAATATTTGCTCAGTTTAAAATAGTTTTGTACAAGGTCACATGACCAGAGCATTCGATAAAACTTGCACTTATTACCCTAGAAATCATGTTCAAGATTATCTTGCTAATCTTTGTATTTATCAGGTAGCCAGCAGACTGAGATATAAATGTGTGATCAGTTGCGCTAAATATGTTGATAGACTGACAGGAAACTAAATGACAGTGCTATGAAATAGGATGGAAAGATTTGCCGAGATACATAAACACCCAAATAAATAAACAAATAAATAAGCAAATCAAACAATCAAGGCTAATTTGAAACAAAACCCTTCCAGGCTTATCATGTACCAATCAAATGATGAGTCCATTTCGCAAATGTCCTGGCAACAAATTTATAAAGATCAGCTGAAGACACATATATACCAAAAAATGATTTTCATTCAACAAATATACCTTTTCTTTATAAAAACTCCGTCGATGAACAAAGGTCAAAATTTGTTGATATCAGTCAAAAAATAAATAATACAAAAATATATATTCTCATGTCTTTTCACTTTTTATATATATATATATATATGTGTGTGTGTGTGTGTGTGTGTGTGTGTGTGTGTGTTCAAATATGAAAAAAACAAAAAATTCAGAGGATGATTTTATTTATGGTTGAATTGTGGCAGATAGTCCGTGACCCATGCAAAATCTCACCCACGTTGTGTTGTATATCTCATCAGGTTCGGGTCGAAATGAATCAGAGACGGGTCCACATAGTATCAAAAAGGCAAAAACAGAAAGCTTGAATAAATGTTGTTTTATAAAAAAAGTGGTGAGCATGAAACTTCGTAAAATGACGGTTCGTGGAGTACTCATTGTCGCTACGAAGGTAGCTGGCGAAATTCCCTAAACTAAAACTAAATTTTGACTGCAAGGTTGTCGGATCTCTGTATCTGTGGTCCTTTCAATATATCTCTTCAGCTCTCTTTATTTCTATCTTCAATCCTTATCTCACTTATATCTTCTCGGTCAATCTCCGTATCTCTGTCTCTCTGTCTCTCTGTCTCTCTGTCTCTCTCTCTCTCTCTCTCTCTCTCTCTCTCTCTCTGTGTGTATCTGTGGTCCTTTCAATATATCTCTTCAGCTCTCTTTAGTTCTATCTTCAATCCTTATCTCCCTTATATCTTCTCGGCCAATCTCCGTATCTCTCTCTCTCTCTCTCTCTCTCTCTCTCTCTCTCTCTCTCTCTCTCTCTCTCTCTCTCTCTCTCTGTATCTGTGGTCCTTTCAATATATCTCTTCAGCTCTCTTTATTTCTATCTTCAATCCTTATCTCCCTTATATCTTCTCGGTCAATCTCCGTATCTCTCTCTCTCTCTCTCTCTCTCTCTCTCTCTCTCTCTCTCTCTCTCTCTCTCTCTCTGTATCTGTGGTTCTTTCAATATATCTCTTCACCTCTCTTTAGTTCTATCTTCAATCCTTCACTCCCTTATATCTTCTCGGCCAATCTCCGTATATCTCTCTCTCTCTCTCTCTGTATCTGTGGTCCTTTCAATATATCTCTTCACCTCTCTTTAGTTCTATCTTAAATCCTTATCTCCCTTATATCTTCTCGGCCAATCTCCGTATCTCTCTCTCTCTCTCTCTCTCTCTCTCTCTCTCTCTCTCTCTGTATCTGTGGTCCCTTCCCTTCAGTATCTGTTCTGTCCGGCTGATTCACTTCACTTGTGTATATGCAGGGGTGAACTTTCCCTACTTCCGGATTTTCGGCAACCCAAATACTAGACATAAAAATGTTGTCTCCTGGTGACCCTAAAAGGTTTGCTACTAAAACTTAAGCTCCTTTTAAGTCTCGGCTCGACTTTTATCTGACCATTTCCACTTACACACTCGAGTTTTGATTAGTGGTTTCCGCACAAAATACATACGACCACCAACACAAATATGCCTCGGCCTCTCTATATGGACATATGGATATATACAAATATGCGTACATACATACCTTTGGTCAACTGACAACCATACACACATGTGTGTATATACTCTCATATGTACATATATACACACATACATTTACTCAACCTACTCAATGTGTCGACATATATACACATACATATTGCTAATTCTGTTTGCTTCAACACCTGCTTCAATAGTGTAGCAGAATACCTTTTTTTATATTTATACATTTAAATACCGTCTAATTTATTTCCATTTTCTTATATATATATATATATATATATATATATATATAGAGAGAGAGAGAGAGAGAGAGAGAGAGAGAGAGAGAGAGTAATTCCAATAGTCGATGAATATCAATGGGTGCTTTTTCTTCATGAATGACTTCATGAATACACCACTGCTTTCATGTCAAAAGTCATTTTTTAAGACTGACACTCAGATCCTACTTGTAACTAATCAAAAATTATCGGTTACAAGTGAGAAAGTTCGAATTCTACTACTCTACAATCAGCTTTCATTGTTTTAGTCTGTATAATAAAATAGGAAGTATTATCTTTTGGGGTGACACATATACGAGCAAGATATGGAGTATCTTGTTTATCGCTGACGAAAATGCATAGCCAATGTTGGTGTCTGTGGAGTTACCGTTCTGTAATTGAAAACTTTTTCTATCTACCATTGTTATTGTTTGTATTTTGTATTTTTTCTTTTTCTTCTTCTATAGATTCTTGGAAATAAATAGGAAGAGATACTTTTGAAGCCTACTTCGCAGTTAAAAATTTAGATAGATTGATAGATCAAGCGAAGAAAATCTTTTTCTCAGGGCATATTGACATAAAATAAGTTTGGAAAATAACTTTTCTTAGGACAGTCACTTGCCAACAGGTGG
The DNA here is from genome assembly GCA_963585895.1 of Sepioteuthis lessoniana. Lineage (NCBI taxonomy): Eukaryota > Metazoa > Mollusca > Cephalopoda > Myopsida > Loliginidae > Sepioteuthis > Sepioteuthis lessoniana. The sequence continues at coordinate 1,674,630 of OY757928.1, forward strand.
CGTCTGCGTCAATTTAAAGATTTTTCCTTCTTTTTTAAATCTTTTGTTGCGCATTGTAATTATGTCGCGAGTGTTGTTTCAAGGTCACCTGGCTTTGGCGTTGATAGGAAACTGTTCAGCTTTAATTTTCACTAAAGAATTTCTAAAAAGAAAAAGGATAGGATACCGTAATTAATTGTCAGTAATACACAATGCATTAAGTGAACCTGACACTAGTTTTTCTAAAGAGATAAAAAGAAATAACTTTTCTCGCCAGAAAGACACGTGTCTAGGTTAAAGCATAAGGCAGACGTCAAACAACAGGACAACTAGACCAAAAAGATAAATTAGCTTTTCAGTCAGACCTGAAAGACAATCAGGTGCCTTGTTCTTTTGGCTCTGTTTCAAGAAATATTCTCTATTTCTATGGAATATTCCACACTTCCAAATTTCCGACTAAAATAGCTGATGCACAAAGAAATTTTACAATTGTGAATACAAAAGATGAACCCAGTTTTGAAAAAAAATCTATCAATATGCACCGCGGAAAAGCAGTCTGATCTATCTATCTATCTATCCAGTGCAGCAATCTTACTGTCAAGTCTCGATTTTTGTCAACTCACTTAAGTTAAGCAACGATGGGCCTATTCAGATCTAAGATGAGAGATAACAAATAAACAGTAAATACAATCAGTAGCCAAAAGCCTGTGTACCAGAATAAGTATAGCTTAGTGAATAACAACTTTTCTGTTCAGCGGCACTTTGTGATACAATTGAATATTTATAGTATCTGCATTCAGGATTCTTATAAGCTGAAACCGTGTCAATACTACAACATGGCTGTATCACTTGGACTTTAATGAAACTCCTAAAGAAAAAGCTATATGGGAAGTACACAAGGATGTTGTGTGGTTTTTAATAAATCTTGGAAATAGTACCCAACAAAATAGCAGCTGTACAGCTACCTATTTCCATCTCATAAGTCATCCTAGGAAGACGAGCAAGACATTCTAGACACTCCTAATAAAGAAAGGACGAACTTATAAGCGATGTACTCCAATAGAATCCGACACATCGATACACCAGTGTTGGACAACTCACAAAAAGTGACATTCATCAGCTCTGTACGTACACTGGGTAGCTGTCTAGATTATTTACTAAGAGGTATGTCTGAGAGGGGTGGATTGCGAGAGAGATAAGGGAATCCGCACAGTCAGCAGATCTTGATGATGATAATGAAAAAATTTAAATCTAAAAGATTAAATCCTCATTCGTACTTTTGCACGTTTTGTTTTTCTTCTTTTGTAATTTGATGAAGAACGATAAACAAAGGATCCTTTCTAAGACGTTTAATTGACTCGAATGTCTGGATTCAGTGAATATTAACCAAACATTTAGACTCAATCGCTTTCAATCCTAATTCTAATAAACGCATTTGGATCAGTAAAGAATTCCTCGACAGGTGAGTTAAGTCATTAAAACACTGGAATGGCAATCATCGAATGTACTTAAAAATCAACATTTGTCATCTTTCCGGATTCTTTGATCTGCATCTGAGATAAATACATTGATGAAAATGTTAAATTCCAAAGGGTTGAACGATACTTACATTTACTGAATTCAGACATACTTTCTTGCTTTCATATATGAGAAAAATTAGAAAATTTAACTGAATTTTTAAAAAGATATTCTTTGTCACCTGTTTTCAAATATATATATATATATATATATGTGTGTGTGTGTGTGTGTGTGTGTGTGTGTGTGTGTGTGTGTGTGTGTGTGTGTGTGCTATGAATCAAAATATTTTTCCACCCTCAAAAATTTTCATTTCTAATGAAACACGTTAAGCAGCATCATGGTTTTATGCATTATATTAAGTATATTATGATATTAAATACAAATTAAACAAAAAACAACAAAAATTCTTAAACTCTTGATTCATCAAAATGACCCCCTTTGGCTGCTATCACTGCATCACAGATTCTCGGCGTTCTTTCTACCAAACACTGGCGGTAGACTGAAGATAGTTCTGCCCAGGGGGGGCACACTTTTGGGCTGTTTAGCTCTGACTTTTCAGTCAAGTTCATCCCACATCAGTACAAAGGAATTTAATTCCACTGAGTACGCCGGCCAAGACAGCAGTTGAAGGATATGCTGTTCCTCTTTGCTTTTAATGTACCTCTGGCAGAGTTCACCAGTATGGTTTAGGTCATTACCTTGCATGAGTACAAATCCTTGAGCTACGAACCATGTTCAAAATGGTATCACGTGATGCAGTATGCCCTGATAGTTGGTCTGATTCCCTGATATTGCAATTAGAAAAAGCTCCTCACACCATCACAGAGCTTTCTTCAAGCTTTACGGTTGGTGAGATACAGAGGGTTACAGCTCTTTCACCAACTCTTCGCCGCTCATTGACCCTCATATTTGATTCAAAGATTTCGAAATTAGAATCGTCAGTCCAATGGACTTTTTTCCACTTCTCTGTTGTCCAATCTTTGTGTATCTTGTCCTGCTGAAGACTTTTGATATTGTTTTTATTCCTCAACAGTGGTTTCTTGACAGCAATTCCGCCATATAGGTCAGCTTCACAGAGTCTTCTTCTCAGTGTCAATGCTGACACATTTTTTATAACATTGGCTCAGTTGTGCTGCGATGTTTGAAGCAGTCATCCTTCTGTCAAGAAAACTGGTGACTCAAATGAAATAGTCCTCTGCTCTTGTTTCTTTTGGTCTGCCAGTCCTACTTTTGGTCTTGTTTTGTCCTGTTTCTTGATGTCTCCCAACAGTAAAATCCGCTGTAGTTCTGGGAATTTTAAAAAAATTCTCTGCTTGAATATCCTTCTTTTTTTTAAGTAATGACCTCTTGTGGGTGTAGGTTCACGTGTTCTGGATATTTTGTTGAGAAGAAAGTTTTGATCCAGAAGAAAGTTGCGAATTTTAGGTTTTAATTTAAACAAAATCAGAATAATAGATTTCACTACTAGGAAAGGTACATATTGAAGAAAAACACCTTCAAATCAATTTTTTCAAAAAATATTTGGTCAAAATTACAGAGGACGACTTGTATTAAGTTTAATAAATAAAAACATGTTTCATTAAAAATAACACTTTTAGGATGAGAAATAAAAGTTTTTGAGGGTGGTCAAATACTTTTAACTGGTAGAGTATATATATATATATATATATTCTTGACTTAACAATAAAAATTTGAGCATTTTTGGCGTGAGGAGCTGAAACGGTTCAACATTTCCTTTCTTGTTCTTGAAAATGCTATCGGGATTTTATACATTCCCTTAACATTCACATACGCATACACATTCTCATGCCTTTTCCCTCTCAGGTGGTTTTCTTTGTTCTTCTTTGATTCGAGTAATTTTTACTTTCAAATAATTTCATTCTTTCTTTCTCCCTTTCTTTCTTTCTCGTGATTTTCTTTCTTTCTTTTAAATGGTTTCTTTCTTTCTAGTAATTTCGTCCTTTTTTTTTTTGTATGATTATCTTTTTTCCTCTCCCTCAAATGATTCCTTTCTTTCTTTCTTTCTTTCTTTCTTCCGAATGGGTTTTTCTGTCTTATTTTCTTTCGAGCGATCTGATTATTTATTTCTGATCCTAAGCAAACTTACAGATCTATACGTAAAAGTATCAATAGAAATAACAAGAAGTCTTCTAGTTTATAAAGTATTGTTACCTCGCTCTGATGTAATCGTTAACAATCTAGACACGTTAACCATCACATTTGCAGTGAGTTTGTGAGTTCAATTTTCACCAAGTGTCCTACCTGTGTCATCTAGATAATCTAGTAAATAATATTTTGTGTACCTATGATTAAGTATAATTGTCTGGAAAATCATAAGTACAGTATCGAGTTCGATTCTGATGGGTGCTTTATACTTGCAATCTTCTACAAAACGAAGCTTAACAATTTCAATCTTTACAAACGCTTACAATTCATTTGTTAAAACAATATTATTATTATCATTATTACTCATTAGAGTTTTTCACATCAGCGTAATCTGATGGTTTTCACAGGAGATTGAGTGACAGCAAGTCTCCTCAAGTCTCCAGGACTCTTCTCAGTATTCTGGCAGTTTTCAGTAATGCTGTTGTTTGGATGGTCTCCACTCGGCCGCCAACTTCCAAATCTTCCTGGCCCTTTAATAATCCTTTAGTTACCGTGCCAAAAGCACCAATCACAATTGGTATAATTGTCACCTTCATATTCCATAGTTTTTTCAAGTCTCTAGCAAGGTCAAGGTACTTATCTCTCTTTTCAGATTTTTTCAGTTTTATTCTGTGGTCTGCCGGGACATCAAAGTCGACAACTTTTCAGATTTTCTCTCTTTTTTTTTTTTTTTTTTTTTTGTTGATTATTATAAGATCTGGTCTTCGGGCCGAGATTAGGTGATCCGTTTGTATATAAAAGTCTCACAGGAGTTTGTGTGTGTAATTTTCTAGGACGGTGCTGGGTTGTGCATATACCATTTGTCGGCATGGTCAAATTTAAATTTCTTGCACATTTCCCAGGGGAATACCTTGCCCACCCAATCGTGTCTCGCCTTGTACTCCTTCTGTGCCAATTTGCTGCATTCGCTTGTTATGTGATTGATGGTTTCATTTCTGTCACCGCATAGTCTGCATTTACTATTTTGTTGCGTCTTATCTATCCTCGCTTTGATATGATTGGTTCTTATGGCGCTGTTTTGTGCTGCCATTAGGAGAGATTCTGTTTCTCTCTTAAAGTTTCCTTTTCTTAGCCATGTCCAGGTTTTGTCGTGTAAGATGTTGTTTATTAGTCGTTTAAAACGCCCATGGAGTTGTTTTACTTCCCATTTTTGTTTCCTAGTTTTTGTCATTCTGTTATCTATCGTGTTGTCAGTATTGTTTCTGATGGCCGTAATCAGTCCACGTTCGTGTTTTTCTATGTAGTTTTCGAGTCGTTGTATGGATGTGTCAACGTTGTCTTCGACGCTGGAAAGTCTTCTTCCTCCTTCTTTTCTTAGTACATATAGTCTTTCCACGTCGTCTCTGGGATGTAATGCCTTGTGCATGGTCATTAGTTTTCTAGTTCTTTCGTCCATTTGTCTAAGTTTATCTCTGGTCCACTTGAGAAAGGGTCCCGAGTATCTAACGAAGGACACAGCCCAAGTATTTATTCCTTTGATAAGTTTTCTGCTATTGAGTTTTGTCTCGAGTAGTTTTCTAATTCTCCTGAAATATTCTTTTTGAATTTTGCTTTTCATTTCGACTTGTTTGATGGTGTCAGCCTCCAAGATTCCTAAGTATTTGAAAGTCTCGTTTTCTGCGAGTGTTCTGATTTAGTCTTGATTTGGTAGTTTTATTCCGTCAGTTAGGTGTTATTTGCCACTTTTCATGACGAGCAGAACGCATTTTTCAATGCCAAATTCCATCCCTATATCTTGACTGTATATTCTAATTGTGTGTATTAGTTTCCAGTTCATTTTCATTTTTTGCAAATAGTTTGATGTCATCTATGTAAATTAAGTGGTTGACCTTTTCTTGCGATCTGCTAAGTTTGTATCCGGCTGTGCATTTTCTGAGTATGTGGTTTAATGGCATCATGGCAATTATGAATAGTATGGGTGATAGTGCATCTCCTTGGAAAATCCCTCTTTGGATCTTTGTTTCAGCCAAGCTTTTTCCTCCAGCTGTTAATTCAACTCTCCAGGTTTTCATGGTTTTTTTCGATGAAGTATTATTATTATTATTATTATTATTTCTCTCTCAATGGGTCCTCGAATAAGCTGACTGTATTCAAAAAGGGATTTCTTGGGTGTAACACTTAACTGCATCTGATGGTGAGGCTTCTGTTAAGGATTTCTGGGGAGTATGGAGAATTCCTTTACTGTCATTACTCCCAAGGGCACTCTCACCCAAAGTGGTTGTACGTGTTAAGGACCATTTGTTCATCAAATACATCTGTTTAAAATATACTGGTATACGATACGACCGTGTGAAAAATTAGAAAAAAAACTCCAAAGAAAAAACTCCACAAAAAATATAAAATATGAACTCAAAATTAGAATATAAAATAATTGTGTATTATCATTTATTTCAACTGATTTCTTTTATTTTGCATCTTCTTAAGTCTATGTCCGGACAATATCAAGGCATCTCCACATAAAATAATCATGTATTATCATTTGTTTCTATTGACTTCTTATATTTTTCATCTTATTTAGTCCGGAACGTATCAAGGCATCTCCACATAAAATAGTCATGTATTATCACTTGTTTCCAATGATTTCTTTTATTTTACATCTTCTTTAGTCTATGCCCGGACCATATCAAGGCATCTCCAAATAAAATAATCATGTATTATCATTTGTTTCAACTGATTTCTTTTATTTTACATCTTCTTTAGTCTATGTCTGGACCATATCAAGGCATCTCTACATAAAAATAATTATGTATTACTATTTGTTTCAACTGATTTCTTTTATTTTGCATCTTATTTAGTCTATGTCCGGACCATATCAAGGCATCTCCACATAAAATGATTATGTATCATCATTTGTTTTAACTGATTTCTTTCTTCTTTTTTTTTTTGCATCTTCTTTAATCTATGTCCGGACAATATCAAGGCATCTCCACATAAAATAATTATATATTATCATTTATTTCAACTGATTTCTTTTATTTTGCATTCTCTTAAGTCTATGTCCGGACCATATCACGGCATCTCCACATAAAATAGTCACGTATTATCATTTGTTTCTATTGATTTGTTTTATTTTGCATTTTCTTTTATCTATGTCCGGACAATATCCAGGCATCCCCACATAAATTTACATAATTTCAACTGATTTCATTTATTTTTCATCTTCTTAAGTCTATGTCCGGGCCATATCAAGGCATCTCCATTTAAAATGGTCATTTGTTTCAATTGATTTCTTATATTTTCATCTTCTTTAGTCCGGACCATATCAAGGCATCTCCACATAAAATAATCATGTATTATCATTTGTTTCAACTGATTTCTTTTTTTTTTTTTTTTTGCATCTTCTTTAGTGTATGTCCGGACCATATCAAGGCATCTCCACATAAAAAAAAGAAACCGATCGTCTGAAAAGATTTCGTCGAATTGTTTGTGTACAAACAAAGAATAAAATTGTTTCTTTGCGTTTTACGCTGAATCTATTGACAACACAAGGCACTGATTAGCCGCGACAACCAGGCAAATGCCTATAATCAAAGCCTAAGCAATTATTTAGTTGCAGCCGTCGTCATCGTCGTCGTCGTCGTCTTATAAAGAAACGTGCTCGCGATAAATATTGGCAAATGACAGAAACGTTCGCCAGCCGATGTCGACAAACCTTCATTTACTTTTGGACAAAAGACAAAAACGAAAATAAACGGAGCACTTTTCATACCAACCTATTTGACAGTTCTGTCTTCCATTTTGGGTCAGTGACATTCTTTAACACAATGCAAGGAAATGGTGTCTAACAGTCTGAGATGAAGTGCATTTATCATTTTTTGTATTTTTAAATTTATCTTACTTTTTTTAACAGGACGATTCAGTTGATTATATTTTGGTAAAGTTGAAAGGTGTCAAACGACAATACAGAGAATAAATTAGTAAAAAATGGTTTTAGTTCCACGTACACACAGACACAAACACACACACACACACACACACACACACACACGTATATATATATATATATATATATATATATATATATATATATAAGGCTTCACCTAATATCCTAATCGACCTTCATGAGTATTTGTGAAAAATCCCTCTGCTATAGGCATAGGTCAAGGTGAATTTTTAATCGAAAATAAGGCTGGTTTTAACACAATTTCTCCTTCTAAACTGATTGCCTTACCAAAGAATCCAGTCTACTCGACTATTTTTCTAAAGGGCCGAAACAGATGGATTCTTCAGAGGGTGAACAGATTGATTCTTGCCATTCCTAAAGGCATTAGCGCTAAGTTGAATACAATCAATCTTGTCCAGGATTTGATAACCGTTACACCTCGTGCACTTCCTTATATACGTATATAATTCATGTTTGTATACCATTTAAATTTTAAAAAATGGACTAGTAATAGAAATTTGAAGGAATAAGGGAGAAAATGAGTAGATACAAGCAACAGATGAGAGAACATCAGAGGAATAAGATAATGAATAATTCCACTTGTCAACATCTATGGAATTTCCATCAAGTTTTTTTTTTTACTCCTTTGAGAGTTTTTCAGACCAGCATCACCTGATGTCCTTTCACTGGAACCTGAGTGACAGCAAGTCTACTCAAGTCTCCAGAACTCTTCTCAGTATTCTGGCCTATCTTAATAAAAACACGAGTAGAGACTATCCAAACGGGATGGTCTCTACTCGTGTTTTTATTTCCACTTTTTGTAGTCCTTTTACAAATACTTTGGTGACTGTACCGAGGGCACCAATTACAATTGATATCACAGTCACCTTCATGTTCCATAGTTTTTTCAGTTCTCTACCAAGTCCAGGTACTTATCTGTCTTTTCAACTTCCTTCAATTTTACTCTGTGGTCTTCACGGACGGCAAAGTGCACTATAGGACAAGTTCTCTGTTTTTTGTTGACTATCACTGGGTCTGGTCGTCTAGTCGAGATTTGATGATCCATTTGCATCTTAAAACCCCAGAGAATTTTGTGCGTCTTGAATCCCCGGACGATTTCTGGGTTGTACATATGCCATTTATTCACATGGTCAAATTTAAATTTCTTGTACAGTTCCCAGTGGACCACCTTCCCCACACAGTCGTGTCTTCTGTTATACACTTTTGGCATTCATTTATTATGTGATTGATCGTTTCATCTCCATCGCCACATAAAATACATTTGCTGTTTTGTTGCCTTTTACCAATTCTTGCTTTGATATAGTTTGTCCTTTATTATTATTATTATAATTATTATTGCATCAACTTTTTCGTATTATGTTTTATGTATTTTTTCCAAAACGTTTCAACACCCTATTCGTCACTCTTCTTCAGATGTAGATTATTTGTGGATTTTTTCCATCCATCTTTACAACTCTCCTGCTCGAACCCAACATACAAATAAAATCGTGAAGCACCTTTTGATTTTATCACATCACTTTTTTAAAAATATTCCCCAGTTCTTCTCTGTTGTTATTTCTGGAGGGGGGGGTTGTTTTGGGTTTTTTCTGTTTTATTTGGGGGGTCGTTTTTGCCTTTTATTTGTTTTTTTCTTTTCTTCTTTTTTTTTTTAGATGGTTACAGACACTATTTTGCAGTCGATTAATTCTTCAGCTTTCTTCATTTTTCTGGAAATGTGACATGAAGTATTTTTATTATTTCAAACAAATACATTCTTCAACTTTTTTCTTTCCGTATTTCTACGATGAAACATTTTCATTGATCCTTCGTTTTTTGTTGTTTTTTTGTTTGTTTATTTTGTTTTGTTTTGTTTTGTACAAGTATTTTGATCTTTGTTGATTTAGTAGTATATAATTTGCCATTCCAGATATCGTTTAAAGTTCAGCGATCATTTTAAGTATTTCATAAATTTTTCTGGTTATTATTCGCATTTCGATTATTTTTTTGCGTTTTTCAAGTTTCCCATGATCTGCGTTAATTCAAGATGAAATTAAGATTTTTTGTTGAAATAATTTTACAGAGACTCAGTTGACTTAACAGATTATCAGCCTTACAATAGACAAGAAAAATTTGTTATTTCCAAATTGTGTGGGGGGATTAGATGGGACAAATAATTCGTATCAGTCTATTCAGTTCTTGATCTATTCAAGTCACCAAATGAGTGCTTTGAATTTGGGATGGAATAGATTTAGGAAGGCGCCATACGTTTCCCAAGTCCTCCTCCCAGTCCTCATACCTCCTGTAAAAATTCTAATCTTCTGTAAATTTCTTTGCCAGTTGTTTTTCTTCCTACTTCTATTCATAGATATGACTTGACATTGTATACGTTAGTGATCATTAGGTACCCTGAAGATGGCTACTGAAGAGGCAGAAAGTACTTTGGAAACATACGTCGCCTACCCAAACTTATTTCATTCGAAAGTCAAAAGACTATGACTTGAATGGATCAAGGACAGAATAGGGAGAGCGCGAAGTGTCATTCCTATTCAATCAAACGGGTTTAAAGGGAAAAATGCGACCTAAATGCTGCCTAAATTCTACCAACCTCTCTCTCTCTCTCTCTCTCTTCCTCTCTCTCTCTCTCTCTATATATATATATATATATATATATATATATTTTCATTAAACATAATAGACATTTTATGCCTACATATTTTCTTCTGGATCCGTTCGAATTCCCGTATTACTTTTATCGTATTTGGGGGGAATTGATTTAGGTATTGTCCATAGTTGTATGTATCCCTAGTACTTTCTGCCCGACTTTGGGCCATCATCAGGGGAGAATCTATTACAAAAGTGATGTAACTTTTGTTAACTTTACTCATGAACTAAACAAAAACAATAAAATTTCCTTTTTAGATGTTCTCATTGATACTAACAACAATAATAATTTCACTACCTCCACTTACAAAAAAAACCCTCTAGTAATAACTCCTGTACCCTCAACTTTAAAAGTGAATGCCCCTTCAGATATAAGAAAGCAATTATTCGTAATCTAATATCCCGTGCCAAACTAATCTCCTCCTCCAAAACAATATTTTATAAAGAAGTATAAAACATTAAACAGGCTCTTATCAAAAATGGGTTTCCTAACTATATTGTTGATGAACAAATTAAACGTATGATCAAAAATGTTAACCAAAAAAATAAACAGTGTACTACTCCATCCAGTCAACAAACATATATCAAACTTTTTTATCGTAACCAAATGCACTACAATTATAAATCCGATGAAAAAATAATGAAAACATTGATTCACAAAAACATACTCCCCACTGATCCTAATAAAAAAATAAAACTTATTATATATTATAATAAGTTTAAAACCTCGAATTTGGTCATTAGAAATAACTCCTCTCCCTCGATTGTGGTGTTGCAAAAAACCAACGTTATATATAAATTTAAATGTCCCCAAGGAGATTGTATCTCTGATAATAATAATATATATGTTGGTTTAACCTCAACTACTCTGTCGAGGAGACTTACAATGCACCTTTCTGACACAAGTTCAATAGCTCAGCATTTAAAAAAACATTCATGCCCAGCAACACAACGACGAAAAATTCTCACCGACAACACAACAATACTCGAACATCAAAATAATAAACAAAAACTTCAGATTCTCGAAGCACTATATATTAGAAACCTGCAACCAGCACTTAATAGAATTAATTTTCAAACCAGTGCTAATGTACTTAAATGTCTTTAGCTACTGGCACTATTTACAGAATTACATTTAAAAGCAAACGCCATAATTTTCAACGGCAAAGACGTCCTTACACAGTAGTAATTTGCTAAAACAAAAGTTACATCACTTTTGTTATAGATTCTCCCCTGATGATGGCCCAAAGTCGGGCAGAAAGTACTAGGGATACATACAACTATGGACAATACCTAAATCAATTCCCCCCGAATATGATAAAAGTAATACAGGAATTCGAACGGATCCAGAAGAAAATATGTAGACATAAAATGTCTATTATGTTTAATGAAATTTGCATTAACGAAGAAATGCTGCCTATATATATATATATATATATATATATATATATATATAAGGGATACTGAATAATATGGTGCAAAATTTTAATCTTCGACTTGGAATAATGTATTGTATGCTGCTATTAACTATCTGTAAAATCGTATGCATACTAGAAAAGAAACCTGTGTTAAAGTCCAAGGAGAATATACAGCGTAATAAAATGAGGATGGAAAACTATTAATATGCACATTAATTTTAACATATTCACATGTAGAAGTGATTATTTCTGTAATCTAATAATATGACTTCTACGTTTACTTTCGAATAAATTGAAACATATATTCAAGATATTGCAATTTGATTTTTCTTATATATATATATATATATATATATATATATATATATATATATATATATCAAGATAAATCAGTAGATATAATCCGCTATAAATTCATTTCACCAGCTGAAGAATCAGTTACTTTATGGAGCTGGTGAAATAAATTTATAATGGATTATATCGATTGATTTTTCTTGATATTAATGATTCTTTCGGTCTGCATGTGAATATTTTTCTATATTTTTCTATATATATTAATTGAGAGCTTAGTTTATTTAGATTATTCCTTTTAAGTCTATTTGCAGACTTAAATGATGTGATATATATATATATATATATATATATATATATATATATATATATATATATATATATATATATATATATATATATATAATTTAGTTTTCTATATTCATAAGTGTTCAATGTCAGTGATAGAAAATATGTAGATCCAAGTTGAGATAGCGTAGAGAAAGTTTAAACGGTACTTGGTGACTCTGTGTGTACGCTAGTCCAGCAATATATATATATATATATATATATATATATATATATATATATTATGGAACCTGCGAAGTTTAAATAATGCTTTTAATAGCATACTCATGTTTAAAATTGATAAAATATTTTAAAATCGATTAAAATATTTTAAAATTCTTAAAAAGGGGGCCCTTTGTTTCGATTACATGTCTTCAGAGAATTGTAAACGTGATACTTGACTTAATATTTCCTTCCCTCTTTGTTTGTTGCCGGTCAATAACCAAAATTTGATTTTTTTGGTATTAACTTATGTATCCTGGTTACAATTCACTGAAGAGACACGATAGAAACAAAGGGTACCTTTTTTATGAATTTAAAAACATTTTAATCGTTTTTTTTTAATATTTTATCAGTTTTAAACATTCCTACGCTATTAAAAGCATTGTTTAAATATATATATATATATGTGTGTGTGTGTGTGTGTGTGTGTGTGTGTGTGTGTGTGTGTGTTCTTTACATGATATTTTCATATTTTCATCTGATGATTTTACTTTTTGAGAAAAATATATCAAACTTCCTGTTATGATTCAATCACATTGGAATTGCTGAATATCTATTTATTTTAGGTTTCATCCACTTCTGTTAGTCACGACTGATTACTTTTTGATTTTTGTAAAAACGTTTTTAAAATAATTACAATTTCTCTCTCTCTCTCTCTCTCTCTCTCTCTCTCTCTCTCTCTCTCTCTCTCTCTCTTTCTCTTTCTGTATATATATATATATATATATATATATATATATATATATATATATGTTGATCAATAATATTTACTTTATTGTAAACATATACACTTTCACACATCAGTGAAACATATTCGGCAAAGAGGTCTGCAATATTCGTCTTGAATGTAACTACCACTACTCTACTAATAATTTGAAGTCTCTAACGTTCTCGTCAACAAAGAGTGTAGAGTTGGGTTTTCTATATGCATTCATAATTGTGAGAATTCATCTGAAACACGCGTACCCAATAGGAAAGGGTTAAAAATCCTTATTTATTTTGTTTTGTTTTTTGTTTTTTAGCCTAGCTAAGGGTAACAGAAAGGTTATCATTTCTTATCGATCTGCTCTGACGACTAATCGATAATTACTTAGACTGTACTTATTGATTAATTTCAGTGCAGCTTAGTCTCAAGTGGCCAGGCAATAACTGATACGTTCACGATAACTTGGCCGGAAGTCAGTCGACGGGATCATTCTTTGTTTAATTAATTGTATTTTACCTGTGGAAAGATAGAAATTGTTTATAGTACCTGATGCCCCTAATTGATCCGCTATCCAAGTACAATGACACTTTCAAAGCTAAATAAAAGCGGCAATATGAACTGATGATTTCAAATTGACTTGGCTCGAAGCCAACTTACTTATTCTTATTGAGTCGTTCAAAGTTCAATAAAATCAAATTTTGGAATGATTCAATTGTATTTACACACCCTGTTTTCTTTATCTTCTTGTTGTAAAAAGTTTACATTAAAATCAAATCCTGTCATTTTACATAAATCATTATCAATACAAGAATGTAATTATTTTTGTTGCTTGTATTTTTACAACAACGATTGATTTTATGGTCACAATCAAGTGCACATTCATCGATTTCTTTGTCAATCAAGTAAAATCTATTTTGTAGTTTTGGGACGCCTGTGTGGTATAATAGTTAACACGCTAGACTCATCATCATAATCTCTCTCTCTCTCTCTCTCCCTCTCTCTCTCCCTCTCTCTCTCTCTCTCTCTCTGTGTGTGTGTGTGTGTGTGTGGCCCTATCATTCTTAGCAAGATCTCTAGACAGCACCCAGTGTCCGTACAGAGCTGATGAATCTAAGATTTTGCCGGCCAACACTGGTGTGTCTATCTTTAGAAATCCATAGGAGAACTTATGAATTCGTTCATACTTCTCCAGTAGTGTACTATGTGTTTTTACTTAAATGGTTTGAGAGATGGGAGGTAAGTGGCCAAACAACTGCTGTCTTTTGTTTGGGTTTTTTTTTGGCTGTTTCTTCCAGGATTTGTTCAAAACAGTAAGCAGCATTCTTGTGTAATTACCATCTAGCATTTTCTTCCGGTGTTTCGTAAGAATCCAAGTGGTGCATCCATACTTTAGTACTGATTCGGCAACAGCTTGGAAGAATTCGTGTTTTATTTTATTTGAGACGTGAAAATTCCATTGCAAATCGTTGATACTAAATTCGAATCTCCGTCCCCCTTACATCTGGCTTCATGCTACAACGAAGTCAAGCTTAGTAAATAACATTTAGTAATTTTTACATAATAATATTCAGGGTTTTTTCTTTTTCTTTTTTCTTTTTGTTTTCATTTTGTTTTGTTTTGTTTTGTCTTTTTTCTTTATGTCATTCTTTTTGTTACTTTCGTTTCTGCCATGATTTTGACTGATAGATTCAAAATTGAACGCTTACATTTCTAAGTAAGTGAAGATATTTTAACATAAGTAATTACTTTTCCAAGTTTTTTGCAAGTTATTGATTGTTTTCTTTATTGTTGTTTATATTGTTACAACGTTTCAACCGTTTGATTCACATACCCATCATCAAATGTATACAGCCCTGTCTGTGAGGCTTTGAATACTGTAACACCTGCTGAAGTGAAATACCCCCTACCTCCCAAAACGGAGTGTCTGGAGTATAACACTAAACTTTATCAAATGGCGAGATTCTAGGTCTAGACATCTAAGTAGTGGAGAGTAATTCTTCGTTGCCATTACTCCCAGGTCCACTATCACCCGGAGTTGTGGTCCCATCTATTAGTGAAATAGGTGTTTAGAATTATTTGTATTCGATAGGACCGTGTGTAAAAAAAAACTCTGAAGAAACAATGACACCAAAATATAAATATGAATGTACAATCAATATCGTTTGGCATGAAATAACCCGTTTGGCATAAAATAACCCAGGTTGATATGTCATTGCTGAGCAGTATGGATATTTTCTGTGATTTGTAACAGAAGCCTTTACTTCACTTTTTCTTGTTGTAAAAGGTAGATTCACTATACAGCCTTTTCCATGAGTACAATCTACATACATTATCCCTTCACACTTTTGAAATGAGTTATATTTCTTGCTGAAAATGTCTGAACTGGAGTTCTATTTCTTTTCGTTTAATCTTTTTTATCACAACTGGATGGAAAAACAGGGATATCTATTTTCAGCAAAAGTTATTCAATAGGATGTAATTTACTTTTTGATATTTTAAAGAAAAACATGCAAAATATGTGAAACTCACGGCTAATAAAATGGTATGGCTTTGTTAATTTGCTTTCTTATATTCAATGAACCATATAAGCAATCTATTTACCATAATACCCAATTTTTATTAAATATCATTGTCATTATGGTCAACATGATACTGCTAAGTCTAAGTAAGGGAATTAACTGTTAAAAACTTCTTCCTTTATACGTATACGAGCGTATGAATATGAAAAACAAATGAATGGATATGAAAAACACAGTGATCCGATCAAATAATTCCACTTCACTTTTGGTTGTGGAATTCAGAATTCCTGGAAATTCTTCCTTTGGTGGTGAATCAAGTTATGGTTCAAAGATAATCCATAAATGTTGATGATTGCCGAAAAATAAACGATTGTCTTGGAACACTAGAAGAAGATTTCATCAATGATGTCACAAAATTATTTCAGTTTCAACTGCTTAAATCGTCTATGTGTCTGGGATTGTTTGTTTTTTTAAGGGTTTTTTGTAAGTTTTTCCTGTTTGTTGGGTTTGTGGTTTTTAGGGAGGGGTCTTTTAGGGCGGGGGGGTCTTTTTAAATTTATTTTTTATCGTCAACTAAGTATCTATAAGCATGTGCCTGTGTACGCATATGTACATGGGTGCTTGTATTTGTGCCTATTTGCGCATTTGCATGTTTATTTATTTACCGACTGAAAACTTTGGTTTTCTTGACAAGAAGCAGAATAAAGAATCTTTCCTTTACAAGAAGCAGAATAAAGAATCTTTCCTTTACAAGAAGCAGAATAAAGAATCTTTCCTTTACAAGAAGCAGAATAAAGAATCTTTCCTTTACAAGGAGCAGAATAAAGAATCTTTCCTTGAAAAGGAGCAGAATATATCATCTTAAATTTAAAATTGTGATTAAACGAATAAACAAAGCTTTAAGTCGACGACCTACGAGTTCATACCAAACCGTTCCACGTGAGAAGGATGTGACACAATGTCAATTTTTAATTGAAGCTAACAGGTTTGGATCGAAAGTTTTCTTTCTCCTAGACTGGTTGCCATACCAAAGTTAAAGAGCTCAGTCTGCCTTACTGCCATAGCTGGAGGGAGAATAGTTGGATGAATATTTTCCCACTTGTATTAGGGTGATGTGAAGTGCAAACAGCATCGTCCAGGATTTGAACTCGAGTTAGCTTGTCCGTTTCTTATGGCGATAACCATTACACCACAAGCGCGTGCGTGTGTAAATGTGCTTCTGTCTGTGTTTGTGTACCTGTGCCTCTGTGTATTTATATACACCTCTCTCTCTCTCTCTCTCTCTCTCTCTCTCTCTCTCTCTCTCTCTCTCTCTCTCTCTCTCTGCAAAGTCGTATATTTGTATATCGTGGTACTTTCTCTCTGTAAAGCTTATTATACCAACATTTCATCTC
This sequence comes from Sepioteuthis lessoniana, assembly GCA_963585895.1. Lineage (NCBI taxonomy): Eukaryota > Metazoa > Mollusca > Cephalopoda > Myopsida > Loliginidae > Sepioteuthis > Sepioteuthis lessoniana. The sequence continues at coordinate 1,691,714 of OY757928.1, forward strand.
AAACAATATACTGGTTTCGTACCCACAAATATTTAACTACAAAATAGTTGTTTTCTTCACATGTCCACCTTCCATGCATTTAAATTGAAACCTTTCAGTTTTCACGTTTTTGTTCTTGTCATTTTTACCTTGTAAAAATCTGAATGGTAAAAGTCGTCGCAGAAAAAAGATAAAACTCCCTCAAATTGATGACACTAAACTGCATCTGGTGGTGAGGCTCCAGTTATGGAACATTTGGGGGTGCAGAATCGCTCCATTATTATCAATATTCCCAAGTCAACTCTGACTCAAAGTGGTTGTACCTATTTGGATCCAATCGATAAATCGAATTAAACTGTTTAAGATCAGATGTAAAATGATTTTGAACTACATTTGCTCTTAAGATATTGATATTAGATAAAGTGTTTACCTGTTTGAAATGATTCTAAACTCACTTAATACATTGGTTCTTTAGATATTGATATGACAACTAAATATGAAGCGTTTACTTGTCTAGAAGACTGTGAACTTTAGAAATATATTAATTCTTAAAATATTGACATTTTCATTAAGTGCTTACAAGCATAAAATGATTGTGCAGATATATTTTTGTGTCGTATAATTAGAGACTAGAATTATTAAATTGATTTCGTCTTTAAATAACCCAACAAGGGTTGGCATGCCGTTAAATCAACCATCAAATTAATTGAATGGAACAAATTCAATTGACTCTTGTACATCACGTTGCTTGTCACATAGGAACAACAGAGTCGGGTGGTGGTGATGGTGGTGGTATTTTATAATTATATCCTGTGTCATCTGGCCCAGTCGGCTGGGGCAGCTGAATACACTGACAGCATGACACAAAAGATGGTGAGCCTCTAGTAATACAGGAGCTTTGGAGAATGCAAAGTACTTCTTCCCTGCCATCGCACCCATGTCCACTCTGGTATGGAGTGGTAGCAGCTGATAGGGTCCTATCTATGAGTCAAATCGAACTAAACTCTGTGATTACGCTAAACTGAATTATTTGAAATTAACTGTTTTACATTTCACAGAGTGATTAAATGGCGTACTTATGTTAAACTAAATTATTTGAAATAGATCTGTTTTGACGTTTAACTGTGTGTAAACAAAAAAAACTATACTTATACTGAACTGAATTGTTTGAAATTTTTATCAAAATGACTTAATTCGGCGTTAAATGATCCGAAAAACCGAAAACAAAACAACCAGCCAACCAACCAACTCGTGTGATCTTCGTATTGGAGAGAACTTGCGCATTCTTATTTGATCTTTATGATTAATAGAGAAACGTTGGGTTAAGCAAATTGATAAGGAAGCAGCTAAAGTTGAAAATGAATGTTTGCATACTATTTTTTATCATTATGTTTCGGATTTAATAATGTAACTACGTAAACCCTGTTTATTAAAAGTTGACAGAAATTTCAAAGACTTTCAACATTGTTTGAATTCTTGATTTTCCTTTTTCTTATATTTGCTGTCACAACTTTTCAGCCGACCAATACTACGGCCTTCCCTAGTTATGCTATGAAAAACTAGTGTCTACCAAGAATATAAAATAAACCTAGTGATAAATATTCTGATTGAATCAACTAAATTATGCCAAACCTGACAATTATGTTTGCATAATACAGGCAATCGGTTATTTTATATGCTGGACTAATTTTCCTTTTTTTGGATAAGCAATAAAATCCATGCCGTAATGAAATCCATAATAACTTATAATGTGGTCAGCACATTTCGTGGGCATGATGACCCCTTTCAGTTTTCTTAACTTTCATTAATGTTTTCATCCTATTACTTGGACTTTATTCCACGGTTGGGTAATCTCCAGATATAAAGATTCTTTCATTCCTCGGGAATGATTATCAGAACTTGGTTTGATTCTCCTTAAATTGGTTTCACGTTTGGATAAAATGCAATAAATGCAATCTCCAATTGGCAATTCTTCTTTAACGAGACTAGATTTACCAAGTCGATTGTGAAATATGATTACGCTACTGAAATCAAGCTCGACTTACGTATTTATCAAACTGCTCTGCCACAGGCACGATATAAAACAAGGTCAATTTTTAAGCAGTGTATTGCTACATTGAATTCATAGTTTTCCTTCTCTTAGACTGGTTGTCTCGACAATGCTTAAGTGCCAAGTCTGCTTTATCATTTACCCAAGGCTGAAGGAAGAAAAGATGGATTCATGCCTTTCCCAAACGTTTTAGTGCAAATTGAAACAAAAACAGTTTCATCCAGGATTTGAACTCGTGTCACCGATTCATTTTCCTATGACAATAACACGTTCACAACACGGCACGTTAATCTGATGAACAAATCTATTTGATTTGCTCAATCGCTGCTACTTGTTGGTGGTGGCTGTAGGATCTGTCCTCCACTGATGATGATTTTGCCTGAGATTAAAAACAACGAACTATTCTTTTCATAACAGAAAAGAATAATTTATTGAACTATGGATAAGAATAATAAGAAAGTTGGCCGACCGTAGCCAAGGGAAATCCGAAGGCTCTCTTTTCAATAGCTACAACACTGAGGTGTATGGGGAGGGTGCTACTCCTTTCCCGGGATTGCTCCACTTACTCTTGATCCATGCCTTATAATGCTACGTGTTAAGCAATAAGGCATCAAGTACCATTTTTTGAGTCTTTGGTATGACTCGACCTGGGATTGAACCCCGGTCTTTCGGACCATTAGTGAATATTCTAACCGTCATGCTAATGGGCCGGTATAAGAGTAATTCACGAAACAAATTTTCAAAGTTTCATTAAGTCTTTTATCATAATATTAATTAGTATCAAGAATCCGTAATTCTCAAAACTTAAATATTTTTCTTTGACTTTTTGTTTCGCTGAAATTCTTTCTAATGAAACCACGACAGAAGGCTCAAAAGCTCGAATTCAGATAACTATTCAGTAAGAAGAATATCATTGCTCTTCTGGCGATTAATATCACTACAAAAAAGATGTTGTCTAGACTGGATGAAGACGTGCTTCCTTCCTTATTTTATAGCATTGATCTTAATGCCAAGTATCCACAACAAATATCTATTTCAAATGATTCATCACCTCATCTAAAGCCACATGGTAATCCTACGATAAATGGCCATTTGTTTTCAATTTTTCGTTCATAGTTTTAAAAAAGAGTCTTGTTTTTTGTTTTATTTTTCAAAATTAAAAACCCATGTTTCATTGCAAAATTCCAATTTGTCCATCGTGTTAGGAAGTTTAAAATTTACTGAAATCAAACTTTTTTTTATCTTAATTTCTATACCTTCAGGATTTTTTTTTTTTTAGATTTCATGATAAGGAACTCTTTTCTTTTCTTTTCTTTTCATCTTTTTTTCTTAGATCATAACTAAAGAAGTAACTCTCAAAAAAACAACTAAATAAAATGAAATTATAAAACTATCTCAAAATTAATAATGGCAATTATTTAAGATATTCGGACAATTTAAGGCTTCAACTTACTCAATAACTACTAAACGGTCAACAAAAATTTGACGGAAGGAAAACTAGTCAGAAATTAACAATGTCTTTGTTTTATTCAAAAAAATTTGATAAATTAACATTATTACGTAAATTGTGATCAAGTCACGCTGAAGTTCTGTTTCCCACCAGATCACCAAAGTTAAGCAGTCGTAAGCCTGACTACTACTTAGATGAGTGACCACTTAGTAACAACAAGTACTGTAAGCAACTTATGGGTCTGCATGCCAAACTAAGCAAAGTTTAGTAAATAACACCAACTTAAGATTATTTTGTTAGAATCTCCTAAGTTCAAATTTTGGGCATTCTTCTTTATTTCCAATCCATGTCACTTATGTCGTGGAATATTAAAAAAAATCACTTCAGCGTAGCAATCTAAAAGCAATAACGAAAAAATAAAGTAAAAACTAGTAAAAAGAAATTTAAAAACTATCTTTCCTTAAATTCAGAAACCGAAAACTCTATGTACTTCTCTAAACACATGGAAAAAATTGGACAAAGAGAAATATAACTGTGTGACTAAATTTGAAATTCGATTTGCTGACGGGTGTCCATTGTCTGATCAATTAGATGCTTCCCATGTCTGAGAAGCACTCAAGGTTACAAAATACATCTTATTGAAGTTTATTTCTTTATTTACGATTACTTCTTCTGATTTAACAATTAGCATTAAAGATATATAAATAGATGTGTGCTCTAGGTAACTGAAAACAGTTTCAGCATGCCATAAATGGTAAACGATTGAATTTAATGTTACATGACATGCGTCAAATTTTAACATTCTCATTTCTCTTCTAAATCAAAAGTATCAACCAGTCAAGTTCTAATCAGACGAAGAAAATAGGTCTTGCTTGTGACATAAGACAATAACCACAGCCAATTGGAAATAATCAACTTCTGAAAAGGGACAGGATAATTTGGTTTCAAGATCAGAAACGAGCCAAAATTTCCTGCATCATGAGTTTATATAGTCTGTAATGATCCTGTGTGATCATTATATTGCAGAACTGTAATGATCCTGCGTGATCATTATATTGCAGAACTGTAATGTTCCTGTGTGATCATTATATAGCAGAACTGTAATGATCCTGTGTGATCATTATATTGCAGAACTGTAATGATCCTGGGTGATCATTAAATTGCAGAACTTCTATCTGAAAAGCTCCAAAGTTACAACAGCGAGACGCCGGTCATGCTGGACAAGCACTAGGTTGAGATAATAGTTCAAAAATAACCGTACGCACTTCAGCAGGGCTCTCCTCCCACCTGTATAACCTGTATAACCTGGGAATAACTGACCGAAAACTTTTACAATAAAGCCACCCCTAACCCCAGTATGTGACTCTCCTTATTTGAATCCCCTGGATTATTATGTTTTGGATATCGTTGAAAGGAAAACCAACCAGCAGTCCCAAATACATAGAACTCGTTGAAAACTGACATCAGAACCGAGCATGCAGTTGCTTCAGAGGCTGCAACAAGACAATTTTATCTTCTATTTTTTTATATACCAAATGTTTCTATTGGGTATCGTCGTTTTCTTTATTTTAAAATTTGTTCTTAATTACTTGGCACCAACTTTGATCTCAGAAATATACAAATCTTCCATATTACTTCATTACCATTAAATGACAATTTTCAAAACTTAATTTAGTCTGGTACAAGACTATGTACTTAAAACATCCGTAGAGGAGTGAACCATTACGATTCCCGATCGATGCAGTCATCATCAACATTCTATGATTAACAACTAGAATTCAAATCTAAATAAAGAGAAGAAAAAAAAACGAATGATATCTGTTTCAGTCGTATAATGTTCTCCTGGAAATAATAAAATCCTGATAGCTTTAGTTTTGAAGAAAATTACATTCTTAAAAATAATTCTTCGGAGTGGGCAATATTATATATATATATATATATATATATATTGTTCAAGCAACCTGTCGAGGATAATAAAATTATAGGATGATTATGTCATTGTAAGGTTCTATAGAAAAAAAGATGAACCTTTGCTATCGTCGCACACCGCATTTATTGTAGTGAAAATGCTTTAAATTTACGCCATTTTTTTTTTTCGATTTTGTTGAAAAAATGTTCATTTCTTTTTTTTTTTTTGGAGGGAAATGTTTTGGTGATTGTTTAAGGAATTTTCCTGGTGAATTATTTCTTTAAGTAGTTAGTTGCGTCATTTGAGCAAAATTTTCGTTTCTTTGGACTGAATTAAGTTACTCAGCGACTAACAGTTAAGTTACGACTTATTTGTATTCATACAGTGCTGATCGTCTCGGAGTGCCGGTAACTATTGATGTATGTATATAAAGTACCAGCAGTGACCACGGCCAACCCAATAAAACTGGACAACTGAAAAAGAAAAATATAAAATAAAACGTTATGTTGTATTTCATTATATTTACTTGATTTTACTTTTTCTATCCTATTCGCTGGCCTATAAAACGAACTGCCATTAACACGCAATTCTGTTTTAGCTGAAAATACTCCCCACAAAGTTTCGTTCTGTGCTAGTTAGGCTTATAAGAAGTTCGAGAAATGATCTTTGATTTACATATAATGTATGAACGTATAAGACACAGCTCTATTTAAGAAGAGAGTTCTTCAGAAAATATTCTGGTTTACAGTTATTGATTATTAATTAAAAGGCTTCATTTTTATATTTGTGTTTTTTACGAATGAATATTTGTCTCATAATTTTGGAGAAAAGGTGAATATTTGACAGGGACCATCACTTACACATCTAAAATAAGTTATCCCATTCTACCATGAGAAATGGTAAAATATATATGGCAATTGTTAATCTTACTGTTTTTCCGGCAAATAGGGATTTTATGCCTTATTATGAGTTATTAGTGTAAACCAAACACGAAAATTCTCAAAGAAAATTGGTTTTATGATGATAATTACTCCACCAATATATATATATATATATATATATATGTGTGTGTGTGTGTGTGTGTGTGTGTGTGTGTGGAGGGGATGCTTAACAAAAATGAAACTAAAACAGCCTGATTAGGTTTCAGTTTATTCCATATTAAATGAACAGATGTTACAACTGGATAATATTGATAATCACATACCCAGGTCAATTTAGTACACAGACCCCACGCACATACTGAGGTCCGGTTAAAATCAGAAGCATCGTTCAGAGTGTAGCAGTGCTATTTTCTGCTACTATATATATATATATATATATATATATATATATATATATATATATGTGTGTGTGTGTGTGTGTGTGTGTGTGTGTGTGTGTGTGTGTGTGTGTGTGTGTGTGTGTGTGTGATGTAGCCATAATGAGGGAAAAACCACAACACTTGGCTATAAAACTATAACTCTCTTTATTCTTCTTGGAGTCCAAAGCTTCTGTGGTGTGTGAGAGACAGATGGAGAAAGGGAGACAGACAATTATATTGACCCTTAACTTCTTCTGTTGACCATAGCACGCTTCGTTATTTTCAAGACCCCACTTAGCACTTCTTCTGTTTCTCGGCCAAGGTTACTTAACCGGAGGCTCTGAGGGCCACCAAGGGCCACTGAGAAGCAAGCTGGCTCTAACTCAAACGGTCACTGACTCCAACTGACAAGCAGGTATCTACATATATTATTTCATAACTTTTACAACTTCCGATAAATCACATGACTGCTTTCGTTCATTTTCACAGGTGCGTCAAGGGTCAATATGCAACAATTATAATTGAACGCTAAAAGTGTTTTAATAAATAAAATCCTTACAGCACTCAATGTAGAACAATATTTTAATAGTTCAACTATAAACTAGAATGACAACACAAACAAGAGAAAAATTCAAAGACCTGGTAAATCCTCAGGTGAACTAAAATTTGACACATCTCTCTCTCTCTATATATATATATATATATGCATGTGTGTGAGAATGACAGAGATGAGGAGAGAGAGAGAGACGGGGTGAAAACTTCGCAGGCTTATGAATATATATTTAGATATATAGATTGATTGATGAACAACAAATTTATTGCCAGTTGCAAAGTGTGAGCTGGTTATGGGCAACGTTATGCTGAGGATACTCATGCGAAAGGCACTTGGTTACGTACCACCTAACTCAACAACATTAAAAACCAAAGGACAGTTTTTCGTGGCCACAATCTTTCTGCAATAACATCAGCATCTTTCAGCAGAACATCTCATTCTAACACATTGAACGTTTCTTGTATGATAACTAAGAAACTACTTTTTCTTTGATTACCAAACTGCCTAGATATTAATCCTATTGTTTACTAATGGAATGTGTCGGAACATCGTTCTAAAAAAATTCCATCACGTAACAAGCATCATTTAAAACACCTGCTGTCACATATTGTTACCAAATCCCCGAGGAAAACTGTAGGTTTTGTAGAGTCTTCACTTGAACAAGAGCTATCACACCAGAAAAAGAAAAAGAAAAATGTATTGGAGCATAATACTTATTGACACCGAAAAAAGAATCGACAAATCGATTTGGAGATTCCATTTTGGTTCCTTATGTCAGTGGCACGATAATGACCATTAATGTATATATATATATATATATATATATGTGTGTGTGTGTGTGTGTGTGTGTGTGTGTGTGTGTGTGTGTGTGTGTGTGTACGTATGTATGTATATGGATGTGTGTGTGGGTCTCTATGGGCTGTGGGTGGCCGGTTGAATCACCTTCAACATCTTTGAAATGGCGCCAGAGTGTCTATTTTGGAGCGAAGACCATATACAGAACTATGCCCACGAAAACCTGCGAGACCGGAAGAGAAGGACGAAGGACGTCAGTCAGTCAGGAGTGAGACTCCGGAACGGTTAGTAAGAAATGAGACTCTGAAGCAGTCAGAAGGGAAACTCCAGGGCAGTCAGTTGGGCATGGAGTCAAGACACAGAACAATGAAGCCGATGAAGAGATGAGTCAGCATATTTCGTAGCTGTGTAGGATTTTCGCTGAGTTCTCACGATAGCCATGAATATACATACATAAAATGCTAAAGTACCAACTTTAGTTTCCTGCGTTTGCAGTTCTAAATCCCCGTTTGTCTGTTTCTTCCTTCAACCACCTGTTCGTGTATTTTGAAAATTTTTCTTCGCCGTTTGGGTATTGTTTCATACTGGCGCCACGACCAGGATGACTTTGGAACATCCTCCGAGAGAAGGAAAAAAGAAGAAAAAGAATAGCAACGGCCGAAAATGATTCTGAAGAAGGATGAGGTCATGAATTGAAAAGAAAGGAAAATGTTTATATCAACACGTGTGAGTAAAAAAGAAGAAAAGGAAAACTGGAAGGAGGAAGACATGAATGCAAAAGGAACAAAGAACGGACTAACAGAAAAAAACACCCAAGAGACCTTCAAAAGTGTGAACAGAGGAGGAAGAAGAAAAAACGAAGAAAATGAATATGTGTGAGGAGAGACATAATGAGAGTAAAGCTGCTGCTTGGATCAGTTAGGAAGGACACGCAAGCGGGACGAGCGAGCCAGGAAGTGGGAATTAGTCCACTACAGAGACACAATGAGAAACAAAGAAAAGGCTACAGATAGAGAGCCGAAAATCTAGCAGGTCTTACTTTTTAATTGAGGAGCGCTACATAGCCAAAAAAAAAAAGATGCCACAAATTATTGAGTCGTGTCATGCGAACTTCTTCCTCTACAGGGTGGAACGATAAAATTGTCGCCCAAGAAAAGACGACATGATTCTATTTCCGTTAAATGAAAACCGGTTTTCTTTTTTTGTTGCAGACCATCTACTAGTCGGCCAGTTGTGTACAAATCCCAAGAGCGATAGGAACCTTCTATCATGTCTGAAAGTGACACAATGCTCAACGAGTGAGATCGGAGATGCGCCGCTGTACAACTCATGCTCTCTACCGATCCAAGTTATGACAACAGGACCATTGCCAGCACACTCAAAATGCAAATCTGGATTGCCACGAATAACAGGAGCGTGCACAGGGTGATGAAAACAAAGTTTCCGGCTACGGTTATGGTCTTTGGTGCGGTTTCAAGTGAGGGCCACATCATGCCACCTCACATCTTCGAAGTCGGCTTGAAAGTCAACACCAAGGGTACCTGTATGTGCTGAAGAGTGTGGTGATCCCCTGGTGCAATCAGATGCCCAGAGGCAGACCCTGGGTGTGGCAGCAGGACTCAGCGCCGGCCCACAAGTTCAAAGAGATCCAGGCTTGGCTTCAGAAGGAGTGCTACGACTTTGTACCCTTCTCTCACTGCCCCCTCCTCCCCTGACCTGAACCCGCTGGACTACTTCGTTTGGTCATACGTCGAGAACATCACCAACATGATCTCCCACAACACCAAAGCCAGCCTGATCGCCGCCATCCGCAGAGTATTCGCCAAGCTCCCGCCGGCTCTTGTGGAAAAGGCATGCTCCCAGTTCCGGATCCGGATCGAGGAGGTGATTGAGGCTGAAGGCGGCCACATTAAATAGATGTCAGCTCTACTACATAATCAAGTTACCTGAATTGATTTTTTCAATAAAAGTTTTAAAATAAAGCTGTAGTGTTGTTTTCTTTAGGACGACAATTTTATCGTTCCACCCTGTAAAATCTTTATTCAACTTTTCGTTTTCGTATTACTCTTTCCTGGAACTCATGCATCTTGACTCAACTTGCCGAGAGCCAGCAAAACAAAGAACGTGGAGTTCGATTTTCATTTTGCGAGTCTATGGATCCGGTTCGTTGACCCCACTTATTCTCTGGGCATTAATATCATTTGGAAAGACATGAATACGCATCTCTGTCTTTTGTCTCATGGACACAATTATCCCTTCTCTGATATGGCAAGATGGTTGACGAAAAATAGAATTGGTTTGTGAGCACTTGGACAAACCACTCTCCTATGACAACCTCCCAGGAAGTAATAACTCTAAAAAAAATTGTTACACTATTGTTCATTTTGACGGGATACTGCAACGTTATCGTCAAATCGTCGCTTTGTAAATTTGATTTTAAAAATTGACAAAAATAGCATAAGATAATGTGATTAATTGCGCGATTAAATATAGGATTATAATTGTTGAACTGCTTGTGACAATTTAGCCACAGTTGCTTACCTTCATCCATAAATGGTACTGTGTCCACATATCAAGCCACTGGACTCTCAGTAAAGCCAAAGCACATGGAATGAATGCTTCACTTTGTCGCGATTCTTTGCACCTGGAATTACAGAAAGAAAATCTTTAACAATCCAATAAAGTAGATATTTTTTACAAATAACAAAAGGTTAGTGTTGTAACCTAACAAAAGCTTATTGAATGAGAAATAACTAAAACGAGGTTGGAAATGAAAGAGACATTTTTATAACATCAACAAAATACAATACTCGCCAACAGCGTGAAGAAGGTACCCACTACTAGTGGTGACAACTTACTCAGCAAATTACACTATTTGTCACGCGCCCCACCAAACGGGTGAGTATGGCACAAGGCCTTTTTAGGTGATTCCAGGTGCAGAGACGTAGCCCAGACACGCCTGGCAACTACAAAAATCCCTCGGGCCCCGTCGGCATTCCTCTAAAAAGAGGCACCTCAGGCGAGAGGCGATGAACCTAGCTCCTCCAAGGAGGGTTAGAACCTGAGGGGTGGCTGTCTGAGGCTCGAGGTGGGTCAGCTGCGTGATGTGAATGCTGGGCTTCCTCGGCAACCACGTCAGCCAGCCTTGACCGAGTCACCTCGCCATCAGAGACAACCAGCTAATTACGCTATTTGTTGCGCACCTCACCAAACAGGCGAGTATGACGCAAAGCCTTTTTTAAGGTGAGTCCAGGTGCTAGAACATAACCCAGACACACCTGGCAGCTCAAAAATGCCTCCGGTCCCGTCGGCATTCCCCTAAAAAGAAGCGCCTCGGGCACCAGGCAATAAAACTGTCAGCAAATTACCCACCCTCACAATAGAGCCCAACTAATTTACAGTAATGGGTGAACAGTGATGGGACATACTCATTACTGTTCACCAGTAGAGTATATAACAGTTATTTAAGTAAGCTTTTATTTACCGTGTTCTTAAATTTATTTACCTTGGTCTTACGGCGAGAATCGCCTTATCATTGCTTGACTTGTGTGATCTGAGAAAACTGGTGTTTTCAACATTACATGAACGTAAGTTCACGTTATTTAAATAAATTGGAATTTCAAAGATAAATAACATCCAACTTGTGTTGAACATGATTTCTTTTTGCCTTCAATTTATTAGATAGATAGATAGATAGATATGTTAAAATACTCGTGATGCTTCAAACTAAATATCTTAGTTTAGGAAAAAAAAATTCACATTTAAAGATGATTGGGACTATTGCTTTTCAAGTCCAATTCAAAAAGTTGAATTTTAAATTAAGAAAAAAAACTTTATTTTATTAGAAATGTAGTTCTAAGTCTCAAGGGAAAGAATATTGATTTGTAAATGAAAACTAATGAATAATCTAACCAGATAATTAAAAACTAAAAGTAATTTGTACATTGCCCTCAATTTGAAGAGAGATTATTTTAGACATAAATTTATAGTTCAATACATAACAGCGATATAATCGCAATCATTGCTTTTGGAAACTTCAACCAATAACCTAAAAAATTATATATGTATCACACAATAAAAGTTTGTGTTGATATTCTGAATCTTAAATATCTGACTGAAATAGGAAATTATGCTGACTTTGATTAGTTAAGTTATGTCTTTAAGCTGTGATTTCTATGACATGATGCTTTAGTCGTCTAACGAATAAAAAGTATTCCTGTATCGTTACTCGCCAGTAGTCAGGAATGAACCTACAACCTCTAGATGATTGTCACTTAGAAGCTTAGGGAAGCAACGCCGCTAGCTATTACGCTTGACAGTTCAGAGCGAATTTTGGGGACTTATAAACTTAATGTTTAATCCCTATGAATTACTACTATTACTATCAATCCCTATGAATTACTACTATTATGCATGATTTTTTACCTGAGCTCATATTACGAATTTTTAATCTAATTTTTTTTTATTATTGGTTCGCATATTGTATTCATCTCTATACTTGGTCTACTCAGCAGGTCACTGCAGCCCAACATATGAGCTGATTCCTTAAGGCATCTAATTCTCCAATGTTCTTCTCTATCAATAATTTTAACTTCATCCCATAAGAGCAGATGGTTTCTCTTTTCCTTCCATATATGGTTCGCCAAACTCGACTTTTCAATTTCACCTCGTACAACTGCGACTCAATGGGTAACATGCTGAACCTCGGTTGCTGACAATGGGTCTTAAAGGAATACCATCCTAATGTATTTTTGGAAGGCTATATATATGCAGTAGCTTACAGTAATGTTGAGTTTGCTGTCTATATTTTATTTGTGGTATGAGATCTTTGTTCTTACAGAGGTTCTGTGATAGCTTCCTTTCTGTCTTCAGGGTCGGATCTTTCTTTATTTTACAATAGGCACCATTGCCAATCAAACCCGATGTTGATAATGGCTTTCACAGGTGAGTAATGGGGTGGGATTTTCCTATTTCGGGTTTTTATCATCTCCAACTTCGTAATTTGACGAACCTTGACCACGTGAAATTCCTGTTAATAAGATTTATCAAGATATGGTTGGCTTCGGGTTCTGTTTTCAATAATTGATATTCTTTCAAGGAAGAGGGTGAGTTTGCCAAACGAATAAGTTTACATGGTATGTTTCTGCCGTGGTTTGTATGACATGATGCTGTTGATTAGTCATCTAACGAATAGGTTTACATGTTGTGTTTGTGCTGTGGTTTTTATATAATCATGGTTTGTACAATATTGCATAAATCATTAGGACGTTTTTTTTTTTTTTTTTTTTTTTTTTTTTCAAGTTTTTAACTTTGAAATTCACATTTAATTTTACCTTCTTTAGATTAAAGTTAAAAGTGTATTTGAGAAAAGTGAAAAATAAAAAAAAACTTACCTTGTGTATAACTCAACTAGAAGTGTGACATTATTTTTCCGTGCTTCTTCTTCAATTGACAACGCATCTAAGTAGGTTTTATTAATTTGAACACCTTCTTCAACTAACTGTGCGAGGTTGAATAAACCCTAAATAGAAAAAAGAAATGGAAATCAATATTGAAGTGGAGTTTAATCCATGTGCGTGCGTGTGTGTGTTTGTGTGTTTTACAGCATTCTTCCGTTTTAGTAGTTTGAATCATCCAACAACAACATAAAATCCATCTTCATTTGAAGCATAAATCTTTTCCCTTGTGAGAGTCCTTAGTTGATTCAGCCACTCACCAGATTTTGGGTCTCCAAGTTCTTTATTTTGGAGGTCCACCTGCAGCTTATCAAACAAGTTTGTGCAATAGCAGCCCCTTTGTGAACGGTAATTAATGAACCTTATTATGACAAATTCCGTTGCTTGCGGTGGCAAGCATCAAACTTATCCGGAGCTACCTTTGGAGCTGCTCAGCTGTTGCTCCACATGAAGCTATTAACGAATGGAAATAAAAGAGTTCATACGTATATCTCTAAGACAGACACAACAGAGGTGAAAATGAGATATTCCTTTGGGGAAATGAACTCAAGAAGTAGAAAAAGATTTTTAGCTTAATGCTCTCCGGCTCCTCTGACATAGCAGCACATTGTGAAATGAGTAATATTGCTTTTCAGTGAAGATATGGATCGGAAGATCGAAGAAACCTCGAGCAAAGAAACTGTGCATATATGATACGACGGTTTTCTTTTATGATGTAATATATATCTATATATATATGTGTGTGTGTGTGTGTGTGTGTGTGTGTGTGTGTGCTTAGAAGTTGGTGTCTGCATAAAATCTGTCAAGCACAACTTATGAGGGACCAACAGTTGATATGTCTATGATTCCATGGACAACGATCACTGTATCTTTTATTATGTATAGTGCATTACCGAGAAGAGGTCTTGTGTCTGTTAGAATGATGATAATATCATAGGAAGGAGCATCTTGGATAGCCTGCCCAATCTGGTCGAAGAAGTTGTTCTTTACAGCGTCATCAGCAAATTCCGTGGTGGCATGGGTCACGATAACCGTCATCTTCCATGTCGGAGAAGAAAACTGACTAATCCTTTTCTGATGTTGATTGACTTCCAACTAATCAGTGATTTTCTAAGGTATGATTATATTGCCAAAGCAACTTTATGATTACCATTGTTGTCCGTGGGACTACTCCAAATGTATGGTTGATCTCCTGCAACGATTTTCCCATTGTCAAGCCATCGACGTTTCCAGAAACCTTCTAGAACCTTAGATGCCCCGTATGGTGTAATCGTTAGCAAGCTAAGGTAACAAACTATTGCTAGTGATTTTGATACTCACTGGGAGTTCCATGCTTGCGGTTTTGAACCAAACTAAGCTAAGTTTGCTTCATGACTCCAAACTACCAACTGAACGCGATTCTCTCACATCTAGGCATAAAATATCACTAGACGAGTTGATATGTCGTTAAAACGAAACAATCAATCCAATGTAAACAACCACTCTCCCCTGTTTGTTGGTCAAAGAGCCATTTTTTTTACTCATATTAATCAACATAGACTATTATACATTGATGTTTTTTACCAGTAAAAGTTAAATAATACTCAATAACATGCATATATTTTTTTTCAATTTATATGAAAATATATCACCCACGGAAATGCTTAGTTAGTATAAACCTGGAAAATTAACAAATACTCTGCAAGTGTCCAAATACTTCTTTCCCGCTATATAAACCACATCAAAATATCTTCTTCTTCTTCTTCTTCTTCTTTTTCTTCCTCTTCTTCTTCTTCTTCTTCTTCTTCTGTCAAAGAAAGCTTAGTAAAAAAGATAAAAACTTACGTGAGGTGACCCTTTGAGGGCAGCTTGGAGGTAATGTCGTTTTGCCAAGTCAGTGTTACGTTTTCCTCCACACCCGTACCAGTAATAATCACCCATCTTAATCAAAGCTAAAACAAAAAGAGATATATAGATAGATAGATAGATTTGGGGGAAGATTTCTTGTAAATACGTTTCATCAAAAAAACACAGAACGTTCTTTTTAATATTTTTACTCGTCTTTACCGTTTTTGCAGAAGCTACTGTAACTTAGGTTCAATCTCATACATAAGTAGATGAATATTTTCTCCCTCGATATCCTCACGGGTTCCAATAAAAAGGTAAAGTTGTTTAGTCATTATTTTTAAATTTAAAGAATCTTTTTTGTACTTGATGCTTTCTATAGCGTTTGTTACGTTGACGTGGCAACGAAATTTTGAGTCCGCTCATTTTTGGTGAGTATCAATTACTTATTAAGTAATTTCCTTCTTCTGCTCATGACGTGGCAACGAAATTTTAAGTCCGCTCATTTTCTTGGTGAGTATCAATTACTTATTAAGTAATTTCCTTCTTCTGCTCATGACGTGGCAACGAAATTTTAAGTCTGCTCACTTTCTTGAGGCACCCCAAATGACGAATATGAAAATTTTGTAGAAGCACACCTGGAGGCGGCAGAAAAGTGTATTCCAACAAAGCCTAGAACTAAATATAGAGTTCCTTGGGAAACGCTAGCGGCTAGAGAAAAACGTGCACTTGTGAAGACTGCCTCCAAAAGCTATCGAAAGAACCCAACAAACACAAATGCACGAAAACTAGAAAAGGCACAACATCAATTAACAGGAATATACCTAAAAGAACAGGCAGAATACATACAAAATCAGATAGATAAGATTAGAGACTCGGTGGAAGATAGGCAATCCAGGATAGCCTGGCAAACAATAAACGAAGTAAGTGGAAGGAAGAGCACAGCCAAAGCAAAATTGAAAGCTGCAAGCCAACAAGAAAGAGTAAAACTGTGGGAACAGCATTTCAAAAATCTACTAGGAAACCCACCGGAAATAACGGATGAACCGATCACCAGAATTATTAGTAAGCAATTAGACGTAAAACTAGGTCCTTTCACCAAAGAAGAACTAGACTCGGTTCTCAGAAGAATTAAAAATAGGAAGGCGGCGGGGCTAGACGAGATCCCCCCAGAAGTGTGGAAGACGAGACAATTCGACGATATACTGTTCCGGCAATGCAACGCAGTCTATAGTCAAAATAGGATAGAACGATGGACGAAGGGATGCATCCTTCCATTCCCTAAAAAAGGCGACCTCGGACTAGCCAAGAACTACCGAGGGATAACACTTACATCCATAGCAGCCAAAATCTACAATGCCCTACTACGAAACCACATAGAACCCAAAATAGACAACATCCTTAGGAAAAACCAAAATGGCTTCCGGAGAAATAGATCCACGACCTCACAAATACTGACCATCCGTAGAATCCTGGAAGGCGTTCGGGCAAAAAACTTACAGGCGACATTACTATTTGTCGACTTTACCAAGGCATTCGATTCCATACACAGAGGGAAGATGGAGCAAATCCTACTAGCATACGGCCTACCAAAAGAAACCGTAGCAGCGATAATGATTCTCTACAGAAACACCAAAGTGAAAGTACGTTCACCAGATGGAGACACGGAATACTTCGACATAGTTGCAGGAGTACTACAAGGAGACACACTAGCCCCGTACCTCTTTATCATCTGTCTAGACTATGTGCTTAGGACTTCGATCGACAAAATCAGAGAAAATGGCTTCGAGCTGACTAAGAGAAGAAGCAAAAGGTACCCCGCAAAAACAATCACGGACGCCGACTACGCTGATGACTTGGCGTTACTAGCGAATACGCCTAATCAAGCAGAGACACTACTGCATAGTCTGGAACGAGCCGCAGCTGGCATTGGCCTCCATGTCAATGCAAACAAAACCGAATATGTGCTACAACCAAACGGGCAACATTGCCACACTAGACGGAGCCTCTCTGAAACTAGTCAACAAATTCACCTACCTAGGAAGCAGCGTCTCATCAACCGAGAAAGACATCGACACACGACTGACGAAGGCATGGACAGCTATCGATAGGCTCTCGATCATATGGAAGTCAGACCTAACTGATAAAATGAAGCGCAGTTTCTTCCAGGCAGCGGTTGTGTCGATACTGCTATATGGATGCACCACATGGACGCTTACTAAGCGGCTGGAAAGGAGGCTGGACGGAAATTATACAAGAATGTTGAGAGCAGTATTAAACAAGTCCTGGCGACAACACCCCACGAGACTCCAACTATACGGACACTTGCCCCCCATCACAAAAACTATACAAGTTCGACGAACCAGACACGCAGGACACTGCTGGAGAAGCAAGGACGAGCTCATAAGCGATGTACTCCTGTGGACCCCCACACATGGATGTGCAAGAGTGGGACAACCAGCACGAACCTACATACAGCAGCTGTGTGAGGACACGGGATGTAACTCTGAAGACCTGCCGGAGGCGATGAATGATAGGGAGAAATGGCGAGAGACGGTCAGGGATATCCGCGCAGGCGGCGCGACATGATGATGATGATTAAGTAATTTCCTTCTTCTGCTCATGACGTGGCAACGAAATTTTAAGTCTGCTCACTTTTTGGTGAGTATCAATTACTTATTAAGTAATTTCCTTCTTCTGCTCATGACGTGGCAACGAAATTTTAAGTCTGCTCACTTTCTTGGTGAGTATCAATTACTTATTAAATAATTTCCTTCTTCTGCTCATGACGTGGCAACGAAATTTTAAGTCTGCTCACTTTTTGGTGAGTATCAATTACTTATAAAGTAATTTCCTTCTTCAGCTCATGACGTAGCAACGAAATTTTAAGTCTGCTCACTTTCTTGGTGAGTATCAATTACTTATTAAGTAATTTCCTTCTTCTGCTAATGACGTGGCAGCGAAATTTAAAGTCTGCTCACTAACTTGGTGAGTATCAATTACCTATTAAGTAATTTCCTTCTTCTGCTCATGACGTGGCAACGAAATTTTAAGTCCGCTCATTTTTGGTGAGTATCAATTACTTATTAAGTAATTTCCTTCTTCAGCTCATAACGTAGCAACGAAATTTTAAGTCTGCTCACTTTCTTGGTGAGTATCAATTACTTATTAAGTAATTTCCTTCTTCTGCTGATGACGTGGCAACGAAATTTTAAGTCTGCTCACTTTCTTTGTGAGTATCAATTACTTATTAAGTAATTTCCTTCTTCTGCTCATGACGTAGCAACGAAATTTTAAGTCTGCTCATTTTTTAGTGAGTATCAATTACTTATTAAGTAATTTCCTTCTTCTGCTCATGACGTGGCAACGAAATTTTAAGTCTGCTCACTTTCTTGGTGATTATCAATTACTTATTAAGTAATTTCCTTCTTCTGCTTATGACGTGGCAACGAAATTTTAATTCTGCTCCCTTTTTGGTGAATATCAGTGACTAATTAAGTAATTTCCTTCTTCTGCTCATGACGTAGCAACGAAAATTTAAGTCCGCTCAGTTTTTGGTGAGTATCAATTACTTATTAAGTAATTTCATTCTTCTGCTCATGACATGGCAACGAAATTTTAAGTCTGCTCACTTTCTTGGTGAGTATCAATTACTTATTAAGTAATTTCCTTCTTCTGCTTATGACGTGGCAACGAAATTTTAATTCTGCTCCCTTTTTGGTGAATATCAGTGACTAATTAAATAATTTCCTTGTTCTGCTCATGACGTAGCAACGAAAATTTAAGTCCGCTCAGTTTTTGGTGAGTATCAATTACTTATTAAGTAATTTCCTTCTTCTGCTCATGATAAAGCAACGAAATTTTAAGTCTGCTCACTTTCTTGGTGAGTATCAATTACTTATTAAGTAATTTCCTTCTTCTGCTCATGACGTGGCAACGAAATTTTAAGTCCGCTCAGTTATTAGTGAGTATCAATTACTTATTAAGTAATTTCCTTCTTCTGCTTATGACGTGGCAACGAAATTTTAAATCTGCTCACTTTCTTGGTGAGTATCAATTACTTATTAAGTAATTTCCTTCTTCAGCTCATAACGTAGCAACGAAATTTTAAGTCTGCTCACTTTCTTGGTGAGTATCAATTACTTATTAAGTAATTTCCTTCTTCTGCTGATGACGTGGCAACGAAATTTTAAATCTGCTCACTTTCTTGGTGAGTATCAATTAATTATTAAGTAATTTCCTTCTTCTGCTTATGACGTGGCAACGAAATTTTAATTCTGCTCCCTTTTTGGTGAATATCAGTGACTAATTAAGTAATTTCCTTCTTCTGCTCATGACGTAGCAACGAAAATTTAAGTCCGCTCAGTTTTTGGTGAGTATCAATTACTTATTAAGTAATTTCCTTCTTCTGCTCATGATAAAGCAACGAAATTTTAAGTCTGCTCACTTTCTTGGTGAGTATCAATTACTTATTAAGTAATTTCCTTCTTCTGCTCATGACGTGGCAACGAAATTTTAAGTCCGCTCAGTTATTAGTGAGTATCAATTACTTATTAAGTAATTTCCTTCTTCTGCTTATGACGTGGCAACGAAATTTTAAATCTGCTCACTTTCTTGGTGAGTATCAATTACTTATTAAGTAATTTCCTTCTTCTGCTCATGACGTGTCAACAAATTTTTAAGTCCGCTCAGTTTTTGGTGAGTATCAATTACTTATTAAGTAATTTCCTTCTTCTGCCCATGACGTGGCAACGAAATTTTAAGTCTGCTCACTTTCTTGGTGAGTATCAATTACTTATTAAGTAATTTCCTTCTTCTGCTCATGACGTAGCAACGAAATTTTAAGTCTGCTCACTTTCTTAGTGAGTATCAATTACTTATTAAGTAATTTCCTTCTTCTGCTCATGACGTGGCAACGAAATTTTAAGTCTGCTCACTTTCTTGGTGAGTATCAATTACTTATTAAGTAATTTCCTTCTTCTGCTCATGACGTGGCAACGAAATTTTAAGTCTGCTCACTTTCTTGGTGAGTATCAATTACTTATTAAGTAATTTCCTTCTTCTGCTCATGACGTGGCAACGAAATTTTAAGTCTGCTCACTTTCTTTGTGAGTATCAATGACTTATTAAGTAATTTCTTTCTTCTGCTTATGACATGGCAACGAAATTTTAAGTCTGCTTACTTTCTTGGTGAGTATCAATTACTTATTAAGTAATTTCCTTCTTCTGCTCATGACGTGGCAACGAAATTTTAAGTCTGCTCACTTTCTTGGTGAGTATCAATTACTTATTAAGTAATTTCCTTCTTCTGCTCATGACGTAGCAACGAAATTTTAAGTCTGCTCATTTTCTTGGTGAGTATCAATAACCTATTAAGTAATTTCCTTCTTCTGCTCATGATAAAGCAACGAAATTTTAAGTCTGCTCACTTTCTTGGTGAGTATCAATTACTTATTAAGTAATTTCCTCCTTCTGCTCATGACGTGGCAACGAAATTTTAAGTCCGCTCACTTTCTTGGTGAGTATCAATTACTTATTAAATAATTTCCTTCTTCTGCTCATGACGTGGCAACGAAAATTTAAGTCCGCTCAGTTTTTAGTGAGTATCATTTACTTATTAAGTAATTTCCTTCTTCTGCTCATGACGTGGCAACGAAATTTTAAGTCTGCTCACTTTCTTGGTGAGTATCAATTACTTATTAAGTAATTTCCTTCTTCTGCTCATGACGTAGCACCGAAATTTTAAGTCTGCTCACTTTCTTGGTGAGTATCAATTACTTATTAAGTAATTTCCTTCTTCTGTTCATGACGTGGCAACGAAATTTTAAGTCTGCTCACTTTCTTGGTGAGTATCAATTATTTATTAAGTAATTTTCTTCTTCTGCTCATGACGTGGCAACGAAATTTTATGTCTGCTCACTTTCTTGGTGAGTATCAATTACTTATTAAGTAATTTCCTTCTTCTGCTCATGACGTGGCAACGAAATTTTAAGTCTGCTTACTTTCTTGGTGAGTATCAATTAATTATTAAGTAATTTCCTTCTTCCGCTTATGACGTGGCAACGAAATTTTAAGTGTGCTCACTTTCTTGGTGAGTATCAATTACTTATTAAGTAATTTCCTTCTTCTGCTCATGACGTGGCAACGAAATTTTAAGTCTGCTCACTTTCTTGGTGAGTATCAATTACTTATTAAGTAATTTCCTTCTTCCGCTTATGACGTGGCAACGAAATTTTAAGTCTGCTCACTTTCTTTGTGAGTATCAATTACTTATAAAGTAATTTCCTTCTTCTGCTCATGACGTAGCAACAAAATTTTAAGTCTGCTCACTATTTGGTGAGTATCAATTACTTATAAAGTAATTTCCTTCTTCTGCTTATGACGTGGCAACGAAATTTTAAGTCTGCTCACTTTTTAGTGAGTATCAATTACTTATTAAGTAATTTCCTTCTTCTGCTCATGACGTGGCAACGAAATTTTAAGTCTGCTCACTTTCTTGGTGAGTATCAATTACTTATTAAGTAATTTCCTTCTTCTGCTAATGACGTGGCAACGAAATTTAAAGTCTGCTCACTAACTTGGTGAGTATCAATTACCTATCAAGTAATTTCCTTCTTCTGCACATGACGTGGCAACAAAATTTTAAGTCCGCTCATTTTTGGTGAGTATCAATTACTTATTAAGTAATTTCCTTCTTCAGCTCATAACGTAGCAACGAAATTTTAAGTCTGCTCACTTTCTTGGTGAGTATCAATTACTTATTAAGTAATTTCCTTCTTCTGCTTATGACGTGGCAACGAAATTTTAAGTCCGCTCAGTTTTTAGTGAGTATCAATAACTTATTAATTAATTCCCTTCTTCTGCTTATGACGTGGCAACGAAATTTTAAGTCTGCTCACTTTTTGGTGAGTATCAATTACTTATTAAGTAATTTCCTTCTTCTGCTCATGACGTGGCAACGAAATTTTTAGTCCGCTCAGTTTTTGGTGAGTATCAATTACTTATTAAGTAATTTCCTTCTTCTGCTCATGACGTAGGAACGACATTTTAAGTCTGCTCACTTTCTTGGTGAGTATCAATTACTTATTAAGTAATTTCCTTCTTCTGCTCATGACGTGGCAACGAAATTTTAAGTCTGCTCACTTTCTTGGTGAGTATCAATTACTTATTAAGTAATTTCCTTCTTCTGCTCATGACGTGGCAACGGAATTTTAAGTCTGCTCACTTTCTTGGTGAGTATCAATTACTTATTAAGTAATTTCCTCCTTCTGCTCATGATAAAGCAACGAAATTTTAAGTCTGCTCACTTTCTTGGTGAGTATCATTTACTTATTAAGTAATTTCCTTCTTCTGCTCATGACGTGGCAACGAAATTTTAAGTCTGCTCACTTTCTTTGTGAGTATCAATGACTTATTAAGTAATTTCTTTCTTCTGCTTATGACATGGCAACGAAATTTTAAGTCTGCTCACTTTCTTGGTGAGTATCAATTACTTATTAAGTAATTTCCTTCTTCTGCTCATGATAAAGCAACGAAATTTTAAGTCTGCTCACTTTCTTGGTGAGTATCAATTACTTATTAAGTAATTTCCTTCTTCTGCTCATGACGTGGCAACGAAATTTTAAGTCTGCTCACTTTCTTGGTGAGTATCAATTACTTATTAAGTAATTTCCTCCTTCTGCTCATGACGTGGCAACGAAATTTTAAGTCTGCTCACTTTCTTGGTGAGTATCAATTACTTATTAAATAATTTCCTTCTTCTGCTCATGACGTGGCAACGAAAATTTAAGTCCGCTCAGTTTTTAGTGAGTATCATTTACTTATTAAGTAATTTCCTTCTTCTGCTCATGACGTGGCAACGAAATTTTAAGTCTGCTCACTTTCTTGGTGAGTATCAATTACTTATTAAGTAATTTCCTTCTTCTGCTTATGACGTGGCAACGAAAATTTATGTCCGCTCAGTTTTTAGTGAGTATCAATTACTTATTAAGTAATTTCCTTCTTCTGCTTATGACGTGGCAACGAAATTTTAAGTCTGCTCACTTTCTTGGTGAGTATCAATTACTTATTAAGTAATTTCCTTCTTCTGCTCATGATGTGGCAATGAAATTTTAAGTCTGCTCACTTTTTGGTGAGTATCAATTACTTATTAAGTAATTTCCTTCTTCTGATCATGACGTAGCAACGAAATTTTAAGTCTGCTCACTTTCTTGGTGAGTATCAATTACTTATTAAGTAATTTCCTTCTTCTGCTCATGACGTGGCAGCGGAATTTTAAGTCTGCTCACTTTCTTGGTGAGTATCAATTACTTATTAAGTAATTTCCTTCTTCTGCTCATGACGTAGCAACGAAATTTTAAGTCTGCTCAGTTTATGGTGAGTATCAATTACTTATTAAGTAATTTCCTTCTTCTGCTCATGATGTGGCAACGAAATTTTAAGTCTGCTCACTTTCTTGGTGAGTATCAATAACCTATTAAGTAATTTCCTTCTTCTGCTCATGATAAAGCAACGAAATTTTAAGTCTGCTCACTTTCTTGGTGAGTATCAATTACTTATTAAGTAATTTCCTCCTTCTGCTCATGACGTGGCAACGAAATTTTAAGTCTGCTCACTTTCTTGGTGAGTATCAATTACTTATTAAATAATTTCCTTCTTCTGCTCATGACGTGGCAACGAAAATTTAAGTCCGCTCAGTTTTTAGTGAGTATCATTTACTTATTAAGTAATTTCCTTCTTCTGCTCATGACGTGGCAACGAAATTTTAAGTCTGCTCACTTTCTTGGTGAGTATCAATTGCTTATTAAGTAATTTCCTTCTTCTGCTCATGACGTGGCAACGAAAATTTAAGTCCGCTCAATTTTTAGTGAGTATCAATTACTTATTAAGTAATTTCCTTCTTCTGCTCATGACGTAGCAACGAAATTTTAAGTCTGCTCACTTTCTTGGTGAGTATCAATTACTTATTAAGTAATTTCCTTCTTCTGTTCATGACGTGGCAACGAAATTTTAAGTCTGCTCACTTTCTTGGTGAGTATCAATTACTTATTAAGTAATTTCCTTCTTCTGCTCATGACGTGGCAACGAAATTTTAAGTCTGCTCACTTTCTTGGTGAGTATCAATTACTTATTAAGTAATTTCCTTCTTCTGCTCATGACGTGGCAAAGAAATTTTAAGTCTGCTCACTTTCTTGGTGAGTATCAATTACTTATTACGTAATTTCCTTCTTCTGCTCATGACGTAGCAACGAAATTTTAAGTCTGCTCACTTTCTTGGTGAGTATCAATTACTTATTAAGTAATTTCCTTCTTCTGCTCATGACGTGGCAACGAAATTTTAAGTCTGCTCACTTTCTTGGTGAGTATCAATTACTTATTAAGTAATTTCCTTCTTCCGCTTATGACGTGGCAACGAAATTTTAAGTCTGCTCACTTTCTTGGTGAGTATCAATTACTTATTAAGTAATTTCCTTCTTCTGCTCATGATAAAGCAACGAAATTTTAAGTCTGCTCACTTTCTTGGTGAGTATCAATCACTTATTAAATAATTTCCTTCTTCTGCTCATGACGTGGCAACGAAATTTTAAGTCTGCTCACTTTCTTGGTGAGTATCAATTAATTATTAAGTAATTTCCTTCTTCCGCTTATGACGTGGCAACGAAATTTTAAGTGTGCTCACTTTCTTGGTGAGTATCAATTACTTATTAAGTAATTTCCTTCTTCTGCTCATGACGTGGCAACGAAATTTTAAGTCTGCTCACTTTCTTGGTGAGTATCAATTACTTATTAAGTAATTTCCTTCTTCCGCTTATGACGTGGCAACGAAATTTTAAGTCTGCTCACTTTCTTTGTGAGTATCAATTACTTATAAAGTAATTTCCTTCTTCTGCTCATGACGTAGCAACAAAATTTTAAGTCTGCTCACTATTTGGTGAGTATCAATTACTTATAAAGTAATTTCCTTCTTCTGCTTATGACGTGGCAACGAAATTTTAAGTCTGCTCACTTTTTAGTGAGTATCAATTACTTATTAAGTAATTTCCTTCTTCTGCTCATGACGTGGCAACGAAATTTTAATTCTGCTCACTTTTTGGTGAGTATCAGTTACTTATTAAGTAATTTCCTTCTTCTGCTCATGATAAAGCAACGAAATTTTAAGTCTGCTCACTTTCTTGGTGAGTATCAATTACTTATTAAGTAATTTCCTTCTTCCGCTTATGACGTGGCAACGAAATTTTAAGTCTGCTCACTTTCTTGGTGAGTATCAATTACTTATTAAGTAATTTCCTTCTTCTGCTTATGACGTGGCAACGAAAATTTAAGTCCGCTCAGTTTTTAGTGAGTATCAATTACTTATTAAGTAATTTCCTTCTTCTGCTTATGACGTGGCAACGAAATTTTAAGTCTGCTCACTTTCTTGGTGAGTATCAATTACTTATTAAGTAATTTCCTTCTTCTGCTCATGATGTGGCAATGAAATTTTAAGTCTGCTCACTTTTTGGTGAGTATCAATTACTTATTAAGTAATTTCCTTCTTCTGCTCATGACGTAGCAACGAAATTTTAAGTCTGCTCACTTTTTGGTGAGTATCAATTACTTATTAAGTAATTTCCTTCTTCTGCTCATGACGTGGCAGCGGAATTTTAAGTCTGCTCACTTTCTTGGTGAGTATCAATTACTTATTAAGTAATTTCCTTCTTCTGCTCATGACGTAGCAACGAAATTTTAAGTCTGCTCAGTTTATGGTGAGTATCAATTACTTATTAAGTAATTTCCTTCTTCTGCTCATGACATAGCAACGAAATTTTAGATTCCTATTTTTATCCGTTAAGTACGGAGCAACGAAATACTTTTTTTTATGTTTGTGTATTTAATGGTTGTTAAACATATTAAATCTAAAAGTTCTTAGGTTAAATGATATTTTATTAAATGAAATTTTTTTAATAAATACGTGTTCAAGTATTTATAGCTTTTGGGGAATTTATATGAGATATCTATGTTGTTTCCAAGTGCTTTTCGTATATGGTTAATTGGTTATTGTCGAAGGAGATAGACACGGTGACCCGACTTCAAATCCAGGACGTGGCTTTTTGCAGTTCACATTGTGTTAATAACATTGCGAAAGATATTTATCCAAATATTCTCCTTCTGTTAATGGAAAAATCATTGGGCAGATAAGAAATTTGACCATTGTATGGCAACCAGTGTAGTAGAAGGAAAAATCTGAATTCAAACCAGTTAAATTCCGATTACAAATAATTTTGTTTCATATCTTTCTGGTGTTAATGGGTTGGTATATATATATACATATATGCATATATATATATATATATATATATATATATATATATATATATATATGGAAGTAACCAATGGATTGTAATCCGACAGTTTGTGAAGAAAAATCCAAGCTAATCCAAGTAGGTCAGATTTATTAAGAAGTAAAGTCGACACAATAGCGTTTCGGTTCTTATGAACCATCATCCTAATGATGGTTCATTAGAATCGAAACGAGGGATGATATTAGTGATGTTGGGGGATGATATTAGTGATGTTTAATTAACGATGGATGGTTAAAAAGTGTCAAATATAATAAATCTAGGAAAAATTTGTTTAACAAGAAAAAAGTCGGCCGTTTATTACAAACGTCCAACATTTTCTTGTCATAAACGGCCAACTTTTTTCTTGCTATACAAATTTTCCCTAGGTTTTTATATTTTACCCTTTTTACATATCCATTGTTGACTTAACATCACTAATATCATCCCTCATAGTCCTGATGATGGTTCATTAGAACCGAAACATATATATATCTTCTTTAAGAAAAACAAAAACCGGTCACATTAAGATTATAAATTTATTTCCATTAGGATTATTTATTTTCATTAGGATTATGAATCTATTTGGAAATAAATTTATAATCCTAATGTGCTCGGTTTTTGCTTTTTCTTAAAGAAATTATTGCTCTGTAATGTCAGTTACATTGAGCTCTTTACCAGGAAAATTTAAATGTTCATTGTTGAATGTTTTTGTTTGTTTTTTTTTTGTCCTGATGGAATTACTCCCAACTCCGATTTAACTGGAATGAATAATTATGTGTATATATATATATATATATATATATATATGAAGAAAATAGAAAAACAAATCCAAAAGTAATGAATTCGTTATTATGGAACGTCAACGTTAAAAAGTTTCGATTTTAATAAACATTCATCCGAAATTTTAGATGGTAAAAATGTTTCTTGAACAGCGATGGATGTTTTATTAAAATAAAGAGAGAATAGAAAATATATATACAAAGAAAGAACGCATAACCGTTTAGATAGATAGATAGATAGATAGATAGATAGATAGATAGATAGATAGTATTGTTCTGAATCAAGGCAAAAATAATTTTAAATAATGTTCAAACATTTTAAATCTTTACACAAAAGTGCTAGATTTTAATTTTTTAAAACATCTTAGCTATACTCAGTGATTTTAAACGCGTTAGCTATCAATGATTCTTGACAACTGTTATGTTCTATATAAACGAGTGAAGTTAAACTTTCCTTGATGCCATTAATCCAATTTGTATCAATGCCTAATATATATATATATATATATATATATATATATATATATATATATATATATATATATATATAGGGAGAGTGACAGAGAAAGAGACATACAGTCAAGAGTGACAGCGGAGATAAAAGAGCTGATTTTAAAGTCTGTATGTGTCAAATTCTACAGAATGCGCATATAATTATTCAATAAAAGGAAATTTTAGATAAGAATATTTTGTTTCACAGAATATGTTCAACCTTTTAACCAAATTGATTATAATAGAGCATCAATATTGATAATGTGAATAACGCAAAATATTTTTATATACTTACCGTAAGTGTCAACAAACTGGGGTTCTCGCTGTGTAGAAAGATTATAATGTCGCCACTGACATTCTTTCTGGATAAAATTTACAAAGCCGTTCTGCAAATAAAATTATATATATATATATATATATATATATATATATATATATATATATATATATATAAATCCCGATTTAAAATGTTATGACAAAGATATTTTTATCATTTCAGGTAGTTTATCAAAAATATTATTACATATGTACAATATATGTGCGAAAACTTTCACATATATGAATATATACGCGGATCATTAAATAAGTTTCCAGATTTTTTTCGTATGGGCACTTTTATTGATAGTACACACATGAAACTCTAGTCCCCTTCGAAGTGATCTCTTCTGGCTGCAATGCACTTGTTGTAACATTCCAACAACTTCTGGAAGGCCCCATGGAAGTCCTCTTGTGGGAGCGTGTCAATGACCTTCGTTACAGCCTCTTTCATCTTCTCAATTGTCTCATAAAGACAGTCTCTGAGCTTAGGGAATAACCAAAAGTCACAGGGAGCAAGATCTAGACTATAGAGAGGGTGAGGATGGAGTTGTGGACTGGTGTATTGTCCTGGTGGAAATGCCACTGACCCGATTTGAAGAGTGCTGGCCTCTTCCCTAGGAATCTCTTCCTGAACTCCCTTAAAACCTCAACATAGTAACCCTTTAACCTAACCCTAACCCTTTGGCCAATCAACTCTGGTATATTGACTTCCTTACTCCTCACACACCTCTCATCATCCCTCACAGACTCCCTGCCTTCCTTGAATCTCTTATGCCACTCAAAAATTGATGCTCGATTCATGCAAGATGATCGAAAAGCAGTCTGAAGCATTCCATACGTTTCTGTAGCATTTTTCCAAGTTTAAAACACAATTTTATTGCATATCGTTCTTCTAAAGTGTCCTCACGTCCAGATTGCATTTTTGAAATTGTCCAGCTGTGACAATCAGGCTTGTGTAGGGTGTATTCCAATTCCTGCTGTAGCTGTTCATTTGAAGCTGAAATCATAAAAATTGGTCAGTCATCTCATAAGATGTATAGCAATGACATAGCGAATTTTCAAGAGTCTCCTACAATTGTAAATGCCTGTACAAAAAAGTCTGGAAACTTATTGAATGCACCTATACGTCAACTGGCCCCAAATATTTACAAAAAGTTATTTTTTGACATATTATCGGAAATGATATTTTAATTTTTAAACTGGGCTTTCTTTCTGAGTTTTTAATTAATCATATGGAGTGTGAGTGGTCTTTCTGTACTTATAAAATCTCCACTCCAGTATTTTTATTTAAATAAACAGATTCTCGTGGATTTCGCCTCTTTTTTGTTTTTTGTTTTTTCTTTTTCTTTTTTTTTTTTCTTTTGTTGTTTTCAATAAAGATACTGCTTTAAAAGTTTGCTTTAAAATTATATATATATATATATATATATATATATGAATGTTAGGAGTTAATTTGGTCGATCGGGCAGAGTAGAAAAATATACGGTCTTAGTAGGGAAACATATATATGATTTTATACGAATAAATTACCCAATGTCTTTGAGAAGGGCACTAAACGTGACCGAGAATAAGGACAGGAGATATTTTTTTAACATTATCGAAAAGTTAAGAAATGCAACTGACATCTACGAAAGGCGGGAAAAGTCAGTTGGGCAGACCAAAACGCCATAATTAATAAAAGATTTAATTGATGTCTTAAATGATTCAATTGATAATAATTACCTTATTTTCTTCACACAACCAAGCAACATTGAAAGAAGCGACTTCAACTCCAGCTTCGGCCGCCATCATGTAATAAAAAAGAGCCAATTCCCTGCGTCAAAAAATAAAAGTTGACTAGTAAACACAAACACAGTATAGCTAAGTGTTTTCTTGTGGCACTTTCCCATAAAGTTAATGGTCAGCGAATTATTTTAGTGGGTCATTTTGGATGCTGTGATTTTGATCCACCCAGGTGTTCCAGTCTTGTCGCTTTATACCAGACTTACTGGAGCTTAGTAAATATTGGGGGTGAGAAGTATTTCTGTTGGATAATCGGGTGAAATTTTGTCTCGCGAACAATTACTCATTTCAAATGAATTTTATTCTCACAAAGTACTTTACATTTGTGTTCTTATGACAAATTAAGCTAAATATATACACACCCACTCACACATGCGTATATACACACACACACACACATATATATATATATATATATATATATATATATATATATATATATATATATATATATTTCTTTAAGAAAAACAAAAACCGGTCATATTAGGATTATAAATTTATTTCCATCCTGTTATGGGTATTGATATGATTCAATAACACTTATATATATATACACACACACACTTTTAGATAGATAGATAGATAGATAGATAGATAGATAGATAGATAGATAGATCTTATATTTGTACTATCAATATGCACTTACTATGTTATAATAATTTACTTGCTTATCTTGCAAACAATTGTTGATATTGTGAGTTTGATCCTGACTAGGCATCGCGCCACTTTGACCTGGTGTCAGTCTAATATGACCTTAGTAAATAATATAACCTTGTTAACATCATCTAGCGTTAACTGTAACTCTGCGAAGACAAGAAAGTAATTTAGAAAGGAACAGGGAACTTACGTGTTACCGTCTCTGTAAGCATGTAGACCTTTCCGGAGCATTTGCCCAAGTGTTGGATTCTTTTCCGCAATAAAACGGGCCCACCTTATAGAATACAAAAGATAGATAGATAGATAGATAGATAGATAGATAGATAGATAGATAGATTTATGTAGAGTTTGTGTGTCTTCTGCAAACTAACAACAGGTTTGAAGTTGTGCAACAAATTTTATTTGAATTTTTATTTGACTCAGAGGAAGATTTTCATGTAAAATTATTTTGTTTCTCGTAGAAAAGGGAGTGCTCTTAAAAAAGAGGAATTCTCTATCAATAAATAATAATCACCGGAAAGCTAAGTTGCTTCAAGTTGCAAAATCAAGATTTCTAAACTTCAAAAGAAAAGAAAATCGAATTTTTGTCTCAGAAAAATAAATATTCCATTACAGTTAGATATTACAAATCAAATTATTCGAATGAAGAAATAAAATAATTCCCTTGTAATATTGTTTACTTAGAATTAACTGCTCGGACAAAAGCCACAAATGTTTAAATCGATAAATCTTCCAAATGCCACACATGTCATTTTTTTAAATATTTCTCTATAAAATCCCATGTAATTTTAAACAGAACAATATTAACCATGAAAATATAAAAGCTCTTTTATGTAATCTGGATTTACCTTTTGTAGTAACAATTACCTTTTGTAATTATCAATGTAAATTTTCAATTAACAGTAAAGATTAGAAAATGACCATTAAAAAAACTAAATTGCTGTAATGATAATAATAATACAAGAAAATTGTTGGCAAGAAAATGTAATTACAAATTTTTGATAACCGTAATTGTTTCATTTCTCAAGGATAAATTTCATTTATTTTACTTTAGGGTAGAACGTTTTGTAGGACGACAACAAAATTATGATGAAGCGCTCTTACCGTTACGGTAATCGTCGTAAGGAAATGGACACAACTACTCGAGTTGAAATCCTTGACGAAGCTGTTTACCTTACATTCCGTTCTCTTGAGAAAGGCATGAATCTTATTCTCCTCTCTCACCACCCAGATATGGGTAAATAGTAACATGGACTGTGTTCTTTAGCCTTTGTAAGGCAACCAGTCTTGGAGAAGGAAAACTCTGAATTCAAACTAGTTGTACTCTACTTTCAGACAAATTGACTTTATGTCACATCCATCAACTAAAGAAAGGGTTGGGTTAATGTATACAACATTACTATAATTCTAAAAATTTTGAAAAATTATTTTTAAAAAAAGACAATTTCATAAAATGCATCTTGGTCGTAAACTGTGCTGAAAATAGAATGTTTGCAGAAGCCGTAAAAATGCCAACAAATTATGATTTTTCACAAAAATTCAAGTACTTTTTATAATTATCAATTATTGCGGCAGCTTCACAGAACATGACTCTGACGAAAACAAAATTGTCCTATTCAGAGTTAAAGAATCGTTTTTAAATGTAATGTAATTAAATGTAATCAAAATTTTGACCTTTTTTCGCCGAGGGATACTTACTCTACTGCTATATTTTCCTGTCGTGGAATATTATTCGTTCCACGCATATTCTGGTAGGCGACCATAAGACCAGCTTCAACCTGACCCATACTGGCTGCCCAAACAAAAAAACTGTAGGCAACATCCTGCAAACAACAAATAACAAAGAAATTGTAGTCAACATCCAGAAAACAACATTTTTTTAAATTGTAGGCAACATCCTGCAAACTGTTGCGGAGCCGATAAGCGAGTCGACCCCGCAAATGAATTTTAGTATAATGCGTGCGAGTAGTGACAACCAAAGACAATGAAGATGACAAAGAGGCAAGGTAACAAATACAACAAGGATGGCAATTTATCGTCAGAAATTACAGACGTAGTTGTAGTGTTCGGTCACCAGCTAGATGGGCGATGTCGGTAGGTGGTATGTTCGAGTCGTAGGTGCGGTTGGATGATCGTTGCTGGAAGCTGAGATCAGTCGAGTCGTAAAATGCAGGAGCGTCTGTAACAGCGTCGTGGTCGAAGTCGGTGCTGGCAGCTTGGTAGCGTACAGATCGAGCGAGCGTGGTTTGCTAAGACTTAATCGCGTCTTAGTAATGCGGACCGAGTGAACGAACGAAGAGATAGTGGCTAAGGTTTTGCCAGGCCTTAGGATATACGCAGTCGAGCGAGCGGATCGATGAAGCAAGGGCTTTGTCGTGCCCCTAGCTGTGCGGGCGAATCGTTTACGGTAGCTATGGTGTTGTCGTGCCAAATAGCTGTGTAGGCGTAACGTTGACGGTAGCTATGGTTTTGTCGTGCCATATAGCTGTACGGGCGTATCGGTTACGGTAGCTATGGCTTTGTCGTGCCAGATAGCTGTGCGGGCGTATCGTTGACGGTAGCTATGGCTGTTCGCGCCATATACCTGTGCGGGCGTATCGTTTACAGTAGCTATGGCTTTGTCGTGCCAGATAGCTGTGCGGTAGCTATGGCTGTTCACGCCAAAGCTGTGCGGTTGCTAAGGCTTTTCGCGCCAAAGTTGTGCGGGCAGATCGAGATGATGGCTAAGGCTTTTTGCGCCAAAGCTGTGCGGTGGCTAAGGCTTTTCGCGCCAAAGCTGCGGTGGTAGCTAAGGCTTTTGGACGTCAAAGCTCTGCACTATCCAGCGAGCAGGCCAGGGGGCCGCGGCTAAGATTGGCGTTATCTTAGCGCTGCGCAGATATCGAAGTGGGAGCTAAAGGCTAACCCGTGCCTTTAGCGCTGCGCGGCCGAACGGACGAGCGGAACCGAGCGATGGTTAAGACCGGCTGGTCTTAGTGAGTCCTCTTCGTATTTGCCTCCTGGCCGTCTATTTCGACTGGTCGTTAATGACCGCCAGAGATACTCCGACCCGCAGAAGGTGACCTCTCATAGCCCTTAAAAAGGACCGTAAAAAAAGGTTGTTGAATCTACCACTAGAAGTGGCGGTGAGGCGAATGCAACCACGAATAACGTAGGATTCTTTTCCTCGTATGAGCTCTGCAAAGGATGTGCCAACGAGCGTTGAAAAGGAGTTTGTTGATATTAAGAAGGTGCTATAACACACAGCCCAAACCGCGTGAATAGGAAATTCTTTTATAAAAAATGGGTGTAGCAATTAAGTACTTTTTTAACCTGCTATAAGCTGGCGACGACTATTAATTCCATTTTTATCAAGTTATTTTTAGCCGAAGTGTTTTATAAATATTGTTAATTTTAATTTGTCCCTTTTTTTAGCTGTAACGGGATGTCAAGGTCGAAAAAAGAGGGCTTAGTCATTTCCGGCCGTACCCGAATATAATTTTCCTTAGGCGAGCGAGTAATCCGACCTGTTTACGTTTATCGACAGGTCGCGGCAAAACTACTAAAAACAAAAAATTGTGAGCAACACGCTGCAAACAACAAAAAAACAAAGAAATTGTTTGCCAGATCCTGCGAACAACAAAAATATTTTTTTAAATGTAAGCAACATCTTGCTAACAACAAAAAACAAAAAAAATTCTTGGCCACACCCTTAAAGTAATAAAATACAAATACCATAATTACTCCAGTTCAGATAGCAGTTCTTTTCTTCTCTAAACTTGGGAATTAATTTCATAAATTACCGATATAACATGAGATAAACTAAAAACTTAGCATTAATTAATAATCCTGTGCATTATCCTCTTACCGAAAAAAGGAGGCTTCGGAATCTCTAAGAACTACAGAGGCATGTAGCTTACTGCTATAGCTGCTACCGGCGCATTGGTATAATGGTGAGTGTTCGCCAGTGGCTCGGGAGACCGGGGTTCAATCCCACGTCGAGTCATACCAAAAACTCAAAAAATGGTACTTGATGCCTCCTTGCTTAACATTCAGTATTATAAGGTACGGATCAAGGGTAAATGGGACAATCTAAGAAAAGGAGTAGCACCCTCCCCTAGAGTGGTCGGTCAACTTCTTATTTGTATTCGACCTGAAGTTGAAAAAGTTCTTAGAATAAATCCGAACAGATTTCGGGGAATTCGATGGACAAAAAACAACAATAACCGAAAGAATAGCGGGAGGTATGTGACGTCATGGTTATTGTCCCGGAAAACGGATAAGGAGACCCCATTTCAAATCCTGGACGAGCCTGTGTTTCACTTCTCGCTGTCTTTTGGAAAGACATGAATTCATCTGTCAACCCTATGAGGATTAAGCAGACTGGGCTCTTTAACCTTGGTATGGCAACCGGTCTTAGAGAAGGGAAACTGATTTGAAACTTTACTTAACAACTGACCATATGTCACATCCTGCCTGTTACAAAGATGTTGGGTAAATACATTCAAGAGAAGAAATATCATAATTCAACTGCAGAAACTTGCAGATTTTACCCATTGGTTAAAGGATAGAAATAAGAAACTTAAAGATTTAATTTTCTATTCTGAATACTTCATCATAAGTTTATTGAAACGGAAAAATTGTGACGATTGAATAGTTTATAACCTGAATATTATCACTAGTTAGTTTTCCCGTATCGTACATCAGATAACTTAATTTCAGGAGTTTTTATGACTACTCTCAGACCTTCATTTTACGGCCGTTCAGATGCGCAGGATAGAAACACAAGTCCAAAAATTAATGACGTCAATAATTCCTCTTAAATTTCAGATATAATATTGTATATTAAATGCTTTTCTAAAAGAGATATTTATTTGTTGTGTACATAAGAAATCGACTGGTCAGTTTATCAATCATCGTCCAAAAAAAGTTACGATTGGTAGTTTGTTAGCGGGGCTTAGAATACGCTGTCTGTATTCTTTGCTGAGAGATAAGAGCCCCAAAAATATGTTTGTTATTTAATGGCAAATTAATCATTGTAGATAGACTGTAGTGGTACTATTTCACCCATAGCTGTAGGTAAAGGGGATAAAGAAACTCATGCCCTTGCCAAGACTATTATGCTAAAAGTGAATATAATAGCGAGGCTGAAGTTCGAACTCGCTAATTTTCTTAAATGACTTCACTAATAAAAACAATAATAGGGTTGATATTTTAAACGGGTATTTAAGGCTGCTGAAAGGAGCATTCCATTTGATTAAGTTTGGAGAAAAGAGCAATTTTTAAAAAAAACAAGAATACTTGTTTGAATTAATAATAAAATATATGAGGTTTATCACAAACAAATCTCACCACACCAATAATTAAATATAAGATTAAACAAACTGATGACAAATTGGGAATAAAGTCTGAGTGGAAATCATTAATATGGGATAATAGGGCGACTTGCAGG
This sequence comes from Sepioteuthis lessoniana, assembly GCA_963585895.1. NCBI lineage: Eukaryota > Metazoa > Mollusca > Cephalopoda > Myopsida > Loliginidae > Sepioteuthis > Sepioteuthis lessoniana. Next base: position 1,727,810 of record OY757928.1, read on the forward strand.
TGCTGCACATTGGTTGTCATGTATATAAAAACATTGTCTTAAAGGTTTCAAATTCTGTTCTCAGAATCGGTCAGTAGCATGTATGTAAACATTTTACCTTCTGTAGAGTACAAAAATAATTGAATCTTCTTCGGTGTTCATCAAATAAAAGAGATGAATTTTTCAAAAGGATTTATCAAAGAAAGTTTATCAGCGATCTCCCAACGGTAATTTATCGATTTCTTTTTTTTTTTCTCCAGTTTAGCTATTTCTTAAAGAGCTCGATATATAATATCTATGGAATTGTCACAACAGAGATCGGAGGTAATGTTCCACCTCTAAATGGGTATAAATTTCAACTCACTGCGTTTGCCTTCCTTTTGGGATATATTCCACTGAAATGCATGTGTCCAAGGTGATAACCAGCGTCAGGGTTGCCCATCTTATAAGCCTGTTCAAAATAAATTGCTGCTAATGTGTAATTCTTGTCGTGTTCAAGAGCGTACCAGCCGAGGGCGTTCAATGCTTGTGGGTTTTTCTGGTGTCAAAAATTGGAAGAAAAGAAGCAAACCATTAGAGCGGGTAAAATATATTTTCTAATCTTTGAGAAAGAAAGAAAGAAAGAAGAAAGAAGTTAGAAAATTAATTTGAATTTGATTTTATACAAAAAAACAAAAAACAATCAATTGATAAGAGGTTTACATGGATTATTGTCTTTAATAAAAATTCTTTTAAACAAAATTAAAACTGAAAATTTCCGACACAGCAGTTAGATCATTCACGTAATCACCGATGTACAAATTTTTACTCAAAATCTTTGAAAAACGTTTTACCTAGATTCGAGTTTATACCGTTGGCAATGCTTTTCTTTGCATATGAAAAGTTCGTTCTTAATTTTTTTTTTTATTATAAAATAAAATAACGAGAAAGATGGTCAACTATGAGATTTTATTAAGCAAAGGGAAATAACTCTTTATTTCTTCCTTGAGACTTTTCTTTTCGACACGAAAACGCCAGAGAAAATTAAATAATTATTAAAAAAACAACTGTTTCAATGCATAAAAGAAATTTTTATCGCATCAATTCTTATATAAGTCATTTTCTAAGAAAAAACCTACAACAAATCAAGTAATCAATATATATATATATATATATATATATATATATATATATATATATATATATATGGCGGGGGTACAATATTTCAACAATGAAATAAACCAGGGTAAAAACTAATGATTGAATTTTATGTACCAGATTATTACACTGAAATCTGTTCTTCAAATGTGTGGATGCAAGCACACCTGAAGATCGGACTCATGAGTCATGTGTTTTACCCTGTTTTATTTTATTTTATAAATAAAATATAATGATATTTTCTGCATTCTTGTGCATTAAGCAATATATTTTACTGATTAAGTCCTTATATTAAAGAAGATCGATGAACAATTTGAGTTGATACTTACTAACTTAACAAGCCTTAACTGGAAAACATGAAATAAGAACTTAATGTTGTGCCAATCAACGAGTGATGGTGGCTTGCTCGCCTTGAAATGTCACATTCGAAATTCTAGGCCCTTAACCCGATCTATGTTACCTGTGTAAAATGACCTCTTTAATCCACAATCATATTAAAGATTGGGTCTGAAATTGTTAATTAGCATTAGAACCTAAATACAACATCTCAGGGCCGATACGGGATATAACTTGGAAATCCTACCGGGAACAATAGACGAAAAAGATGGGTGGCGAGAGAGGGTCAAGGAGATCCGTGCTGGCGGCGGGACATGATGATTATATATATATATATATATATATATATATATATATATATATATATATATATATATATATATATATATAGGATGTATTTATTCATATAAAGACAGTACAGCAACATCAAACAATTCAGTTTTTTAAGGTGATGTTATGTAATGAGGTCTCATCCCAAAAATATTTTACTATGTAATTACTTGGCATATTATCCCTATATAAATAAATACATCATTTTGTTATATATATATATATATATATATATATATATATATATATATATATATATATATATATATATATATTCATGGGAGCATAACTGATTTCCATGCAAAAAAAAAGTTTTAATTTTTTATCAAAAAATAGACCCGTGAAGCTGTAATTTTTGTACCTGTATTTTGCATCTACAGACCAATCAACGTGTAAGCAGCAGTTTTAAAATTTCTCGAGAATTCTCGGACGATAGTATCTGAGTTGTTGCAAAAAATTTGAACGATCAAAACCCAAAATAATTTAAGAAATCTTTTCCATCCGAGATTGTTAAAAAATACGTTTTTTTAAACTAATTAGAATCATAGTTAAATCATGCAATTGCTTTACATAGATCGATTAGTATTGCTCTGACAGCCAACACTTGCTGAAAAAAAATTCATATTCGTTTAACGCCTAAATATGTTTTCACTCTCACATAGTAACATAGTCACACAAAGATATTTTACATGCACAAAATTAATCCTTTAAATTAGGACTAAATAAAACAAGTATATTTCTTATGTGAATTTTTACTTTCTTTCATAAAATATTTATGCTCGGACTGATATGATATTTTCTTACAAGAAATAACCGTAAATTCTGTTTTTCTACAAACTTTTCACTTATTGATTTGTATCAGTATTAAAAAATTTGATCAGTATTAAAAAATTAACGGTAACTGAGAAATGTAATAGTACGTTCAAATTAGTGAAAGTTTAAGATAGATTTTTGTTATTTTAATGATTTAAACCCTTTGTTAAATAATGTGAAATAGTGTTGCTTTAATACTGATCTAACCAGAAAATGTGATTCGTTATAAAATCCGGCTTAAGAGATCGTTTGATACAAAAAGATATCAGTAGATTTTATAATTGTTCGTTATTTCTTGTTGTGCTTATAAAGTAACGAGTAGCATTCCCAATTACGTCGTTACAACAAACTCATAGACAGCTGTAATCATTCCTAATATTTTTTAACTTTTTTTTCAAAATCTAATGTAATGAAGCTGATAAAGGGCGAAACGTCATAATATAATATAATATAATATAATATAATATAATATAATATAATATAATATAATAATGGTCAATGACCATAGAATAATGGAAAGCGACTTGAAAGTTACTATAAAAAAGCAAGAATTCTAAGGCGAAAAATACACAGGTCAAATATTAATAATTATAAAGTTTCATCAGAGAAATTCCGACTCCTTTCTTTTTTAAATACTTTTAAATTGATTTATTATCATTTGTTCATTTTTCATTTAAGTTTTCAATTCTATGCTTCCTATTCACTGAAAGTATTAAAACGTATAATTGCCGCTAAAATGGTTGGTTATTTCATTTAAATCCCAGGGATTTTGAAATTTTATAAAGAAAAGAAAAGATTAACAACATAAGATGAATTAATGAAGAATTGTTACATATCGGATCGTCTTTTAGTTCCCTCGAACATGAAAACGTTTTTTAGAAAAATAATCCAGGTGGGTTTAAAATATATGATTTTCGTGTGATAGAAACAATTAGTTTGGAAGAAAAAATAAATTACCTTTTCAGCCGCTTTTTTGATGTGTTCAAGTCCTTGCGAAACATCCTTCTTCGTCCCTTGACCCTAAAGGAAAACTTGATTCTTTTATCAAACAAACAGATTATTTCAAAGGGCAACGATTTTATATTGTAAAAGTATTCATTCTTCTAAGTATGGATACACACGCGTTTATATGCCACAACACACAATGACACAGACAGACAAACAAATGGACAAACATACCCAAACACACTTTCACATACACACACCCCCACATATATATATATATATATATCGCTTTTCATAAAGCATATCAGATCCCTTAAAGAAATTCTTTCTAAAGATATTTTCGAATTTTTCTAAAGAATATCTCAAAACTTTATAAAAAATTCTTCCTTTTATTTCCACAAGATGTTTTCTCCTGACGATGACCAAAAGGTCGAAACGTTTTGAGCCATCAAAAAATAAACAACATAAAAGGAATGTCCTTATTTTTTTATCATTTTTGTTCATTGTTTAAATACATATTTATGAGTGTGTGTGTGTGTGTGTGTGTGTGTGTGTGTGTGTGTGGTCACAAAGGAATTCCAGGTTTGTGAGATTTTGGAAGTCCATAAAGTTTTGGGTGGTAATCAATTAAGACCAAAATTTTTCTTCTTTTGTAATTTTTTAAAAATGCGTGATTAGCATATATATATATATATGTGTGTGTGTGTGTGTGTGTGTGTGTGTGTGTATATATATATAGGGTACTACTTTCGCAAAAATGCATCACTCAATAAGTCTCAGACCAAACTAATAAAACAACTTTTCGGCAAAATTCAACTTTACTTTTAGAGTGATACACTGATTCCAATACTCTTCTAACAATCTGATGCCTTTTATGTAGAACGATTTGTCTTTGGCATCAAAATACGCCTCAGTTTCCGGTATCACTTCTTCATTGGAGCCAAACCCCTCTCTCTGGTGCATTCTTTTGAGGTCTGCAAACAGCCAGTAGTCGCTGAGGGTCAGATCTGGAGAATAGGGTGGGTGCGAAACCAATTCGAAGTGCAATTCATATAGTTTTGCCATTGTCTTGGTGAAAGAGCACTTTTCTTCTTCATTTGTGGCCGTTTTTGGGGCGATTTTTGGCACGAATAATACTATATAATATTTGTATTTGATATTTCTTCTATTCTCAAGGTAATCGATTAACAAAATAGCTTGCTTATCCCAAAATACCGAGGCCAAAACTTTGCCTGCTGATGTTTGCGTGATTGGTCACTTTGGATGGCTTTCACCTGCTGCTCTCCACTCAGCTGACTGCCGATTTGACTCCAGAGTGAAGTGCCGGATCTATGTTTCATCCATTGTCACATATTTACACAAAAACACCTTTTTGTTGCGTTAAAATAGTTGCAAACAACGGTCTGAGTCGTTGACGCGTTTTTGTTTTTGATCGACTGTGAGCAAACACGACACCCACTTTGGACACAGCTTTCTTATGGATAAATGTCCATGCAAAATGGTGAATACACTGCCTTCTGATATTTTCAACTCCTCTGCTATCTCACACAACTTCCACTTACAATCAGCCAAAACGAGTTCGTGGAGTTTTTTTTATGTTTTCCGGGACAACTGCCGAATTTGGGCGATCTAAGCGTTCAGCATCATTTGTGTCTGTACGACAGCGTTTCAAGTCAGCATACCACCACTTTACCGTTGTTTCTGACGGAGCAGAGGCCAAATAACACTTATCAAAGCGATTGCTTTGCAGGAACAATATTTTTCCCATCAGAAAGCAATGCTTTAACATACGAAATTCAGATTTTCCCATAGTTTTGAAAATTTGCAACAGTAGCTTTACTTAAATAACTGTAACTTGTAAACTGATAATCTGGTTGGCCTCAAATTTTGACACGTGTCATTTGATAGTCAGTACTTTATAAAAATTATGCGGGTTTTTATTAGTGGCGTCATCTATATGTCAGGCCCGAGACTTATTGATTGATGTGATGTATATATATATATATATATATTAAAAGTAAATTGAAACTTAAGGTGTGCACACAGCTGAGCGACTTATGAAATAAAGTATTAATGTCTCAACAAGTCAGAGTCAATCCTCGATACATTTTGAAAAGTAGTTTTTTGGCGAAACATTGAATTGCACGTGAGAAGCGCTTCTATAGTCACCAGACATGTCTCGGTGCGAGTTTTTCTTGTTTTCTGAAGTAATAATTCCACTCCAATTAAGAGATTTAAGTGTATGAAGAATCTTAAAAGAAATTCGACTGTGCAGAGTTTCAAAGGTGCCTCGACAACTGAGAAACTCAATGGAAGAAATATGTTACATGTCAAGGGAATTATTTTGAAGAAAACGTTTCATTCATTTTTCATTCCTCTCTTGGTAAATACATCTTCAGTCTTCATACCTTTGTCCCAACACTATCTTACCTCAATATCTTGACAAATATAACGCCACTGTCCACTTGGACAAACCACTCTTTCATGAATACTTTACACACACACATACACACACACACACACACACACACATATATATATATATATATATATATATATATAGTGTCTAAAAATTGAAGCAACCCATTAATATGATGATAATAATTTATTACTTAGACTAGCACAATGTCGATCATTTGGAATACGTCCGGTAAAAAAAAGCATCCTTTGAGCTAGAGACATCAAATTAATGTTTTTTAAATGTCTTCCATGACATGCATCTCTTTTTTGAGTTTCTTGTCTCAGTAATGAATCATTATCCTATTAATGGATTGCATTAAGACAATTTTGAATGACTTCAAATAAGTAGTGATCAAACATATTTTCCTCTCTTGTCCCAGGTATTAGTATCAAGCATTAATAGTTGTTTCAGGATATTATTTTCAAACCAGAAAAAAACAAGAATACAACATTATAAATAGTAGAGTAATTAGCAGTCACATGGCTCCCATGTATATTGAGACACCCTGTATATTGAACACTTTGGAAAAGTATTTATACTCGGACCAAATCGGCTAATTTGATTCCAAAATTTACTGCAACCCACCCGACAAGTGCCTGGCATGAAACTTAGTGTCGCCAGAATTTGGAGGGTTCATTCTCTACCGCTGGTTTTATGTGTGTGTGCATTTTAAGGTTTGTATATGAGGAATAAAAATGCTTATACTTTGACTCAAAGGGCTCATCAATTTGAATATGTCGAATCACTTACCCTCATTAACACAACACCGTAATCGTACATAGCAGTTGGATCTTCTGTCTCAGCGCTCATTCGGAAGTATTCTATAGCTGCGTCCATGTTTCGTCTCAGTCCCTGTGCACCCCAATACAGAGCTCGGCCGACATGTTGCTTTCAAAAAAAAGAAAAAGAAACTATGTTATGATAAAACCATAAATATAATTGTTCTTTATCGGAGTGAAAAAAAACTTTAGATATGAATCTAAAAAAAAAAGAGAATTATTAAGAAACTTAGTTTCTTTTGTCCACATTAGAATTTCCGAATTTGTCTTCAAGATTTTTTATTATTTTTTCAATTGTGAAGTTTTGTTTTGTACGTGGGATAAAGTCAATAGTATTTTGGCAAAGAAAACTGTACAAACAATTAACTGCAGAGACAAGATTGATAACAAAACTGATTGATTGATTTCAATAGCATTTTAACCAATCTCGGTTTATTTCATGCCAAGATGTTAAGGAATTTCAAGAAATACACCCTCAGGTGCCCCTGACCACATCTACCCCCTAGTCGTTTACAGAATTTCAGTGCTTCCAATCCCGTGCACCATCCTATTCAAGTTGAAAAGAATCCTATTCCAGTTCATTTGGGCAAAACGGGCTCCTTTGAAGCGGCGGAAGATCTGTTACCTTCACCCATCCGAAGGCGGTCTAGGTTTGCCGAATGTCGAGACGCAGCACCATACTTTGCATCTTAGCTTCCTAGACCGGGTATGTTCACAAGATAACGCGACGGGGAGCTTCTAAAAAGAAGACGCTAAACTATCTTTCCCATCGTTAAGAAGTGTGCACTCCGCTGACGGGGAGACCCATCGTTTACGAAGAAAGGAGTGCATCTTCTATCGTGGGTGTCGGCAGGCTCTGAAAGTTCTCTATCGGTTGCAGACAGGTCTCTCTGACTGCTGGCCGTTGTCGAGTAGGGCATTATATCGTTTATTAGTTAGGCGGGGGTGCTCGAGATGATCTGATCGGCGAGCTCGGTGTGACGGGGTAGGAGGGTCAATTTCTGTGTCCTTGGACCCCTGAGATGAGGTGCCTCAATAATGACGAGGCTTTCCCCACCTGGTTGGTCATCTGGAATGCCCGCTGGGTCGGCAAGAGATTGTTTGCGGCGCAATTGGCAATTTCGCCAGAGTTTTTCCGGTACGGTGCATTGGCCACGCCTTCTTTCACTACACGATGCATTGACCACGGCTTCACTACACGGTGCATTGGCAACGCCTTCTTTCACTACACGGTCGTGCAGCCGCTGTGCAAGCTTCCTGAAGACTTCTTGGTCCGCATCTTGGGTGGAAAGTTCTTTGTCCTGGAAGCCAGTTCTGTGTGCAGCACAGTGTGGTACCGAAGTTGAACATACAGGAACATTTTGTGTTTCTGTGCTTACTCGGCATTATGCGTGTCGTGATTTGGACGACGAGACAGAAGGAATTCCGCGATGGAGAGTCTTTTTCCTCTCAGACCCTGGTGCACCAAATTAAAGTCAAAATCCAGTCTGAGAGGAGAAGACTCCCTTCACTGGATTTTGGCAAAAGGTGGGTCACTTTTGCGCATTTGTGTCGCGGGATAGGAGCCAGCCTTACTTTCGGTCTCGATATTACAAGAACCTAAAGATATTGAGTTACCGGATGTATATGACCACCCAGCCCAGGTAGGTTAGACAATTGACTATTTTTGTTTTGTTTATGTTAAACTTGTTTAATTTAGCTAGAGTATGTTAGGTTATTGGCCCATTTTGTTTTTTAGTCACCCGCCTTTTTTATTTGTTTTCCCTTTTCCCATCCCTGTTTAGATGACAGGAATTGGAGTTCTCCAAGATTTCGATGGAGATTTGAATTTTATTTATTTATTTATTTATCCATTTATTATTTATCTACTTATTCTTAACCAGCATTATTTTCGACATGTTAACACGTCTTTCTGCTATTTTAGCTTTTAGGGGGGCATACTTACTATCATCTTTTAATTGTGTAAATATTTTTTCATCTTTCGACGTTGGGGATATCATGTGTATATATGTATATATGTAATTTTGAATTTTAAATTGTTCCCCTCTCCCCCACACAGTAAATTTGGGTTTTTGGTTAGAATTTCATGGAGCACTAAAGTTGTTTTGGTGATCGTAGTATGATAGTGAGGTTTTCAATTGAGGTATTATGGTGCTTTTAAATTTTGGAGATATGTATTGGTCAATGAATGAGTCTAGTTAAGTCAAAGATTAGGATAGTGTTGACCAGCCTCCCCACCTCCATTGTTAGGCCATGTGCCATATTTATATTTTTTATGCAATAAATATCCCCTCCTAACAGAGAAAATGATTGCCTAGAGACGTAACTTGATGCTCAGAACAGACTAAAAGGTAAGCTTACTTTTTAATAACATGAAATCTTTTATGAAGGAAAGTAAGAAAATAAATCTGTGGATGTGTGTCTCACAAACGGTGAAACATCTCATGAGGTCAAAAAATAAGTAGCATAAAAGAATGCCCTCTCTGAATCAACATCCTCTGAAGACACCCACCTAAAAAACACCCCATCAGTAGAGGATTATCGTTTAAAAAAGGCAAAAATAAAACTTAACTATCAACTAACAAATTACGAAACGACGCCCCCCAACACTACAAAATCTCTAAAGTTAGTGCGAAAGAATTGGATAAAACAACCTTTAAACAATCCAAAGCAACTCCATAGGAGGCGGAGATAGACAACTCCCTATACCTTTAAAAGCATTTTCAAACACTCAAAATAAAAAATAAAAATAAATAAATAAAATACCCTCCCGTCTAAAATAAAAGTATCTCTTAAATAACAGAAACGCTTAATAATTAAGATAGTTTCTAACAATGAAAATTTAGCAACAACAAATTACGAAACGACAAAAAAAAAGAACAAAGAAAACGTTCATTTTATAAATTATTAATACACTCAAATTATCTCCCTTTACAAAATAAATCGATTCAATTATCTCATTTAAAATATACTTAATACAACTAGACTAAAAACATAAAATATAAAATTATCGTTTAAAATAAACTCATAAGATATAATAACACATCAACGTCATGCGATATTATATATATATATATATATATATATATATATATATATATATATATATATATATATATATATATATTAGCAAGCCAAGCACTATTGTTTCCTAGAGAGGGAAAAAAAATAATAAATAAACCCCTCATTGCCCCCAATGTTGACTTTTAAAAATGCACTTGTCACACAATTGTGTCAGGATATGATTTAAGTGCGGGTAGAAACAAAAAAATTGATTGTTCATTCGGTTGAAATGTTAGGTTGCCAACTACTCGCTCTCTTAATCCACAACCATTTAGAAGCCCTTTTCCGCGGCGTCTGTGATTCACCTGATCGGTGTCCTTTTATTCCTACCAGTCAACCCCAACTGGATTTAGGCTTTACAAAGCGACTGACTCACGAACCAATTTCAATTGGGTCACAGTGAGCCCGCCATTGAAGACAATTATGTTCGTTGTGTGTTCATATTTACACTTTCTGGTGTTTTGGTTTGTTTGTTTTTTGTTTGTTTTTTTGTTGTTTTTCTTTTTTTGCACTCGGTTTCATTTAGAATACTTGATGCTCTATAACTGTTAATTATTTGCATTAAGAATAGTTACTTAAAGTTGTAATTGTTTACTAGGATTACTATTAGTGACTTGAAACAATATAATTTTCTTTGGAAACAAATTGTTATTCGGAAGAAGAAGTAATTATTAGAAAACCATATAATATTAGAATTAGATTGGAATACTCAAAACCATAAAATTGTCTACAAATCATTTGTATTGAATCGAAATACTTTATATCATACAAAAAAAACTCTTTCGAAACAACTACACAAAATGGAAATATAAATGTACAGTGAATGCAATTCCCTAACCTTTAAGTATAAAAAAACTCTAGATGAGTTAACATACCGATAAAATCAATCAATCAATAAAATTCTTAGTATTTGTCTTAGTAAAACATTCAAAAACAAAAGTAAAAACTTTTATATCAAGTTCCCTATTTGGGGGGGGGCTATTATCCAGTCAAAAATTACTTTTATAAAAGGTCAATTTTGTAGCCTTATTTCATAAGCCTTTCTTTGAATTAGCACTCTATAACAAGTTATCATTAAAGTTACTAACGAGATATAGTTATTGATGATTTTTTTTGTTTTTAGTTTTGCTATATTCCTATCCGAACAAAACATGATTATCATTTCAGTGATCTCACTTGCGCTGAAAGAACTCCTTGCTTTGCTTGATGTTTAAGCCACATGAAAATGTCTCCTTCTTCGTCAGTTACTTGTTTCAGGACTTTGTCATCGGTAAGACGGACGGATTCGGTAAGAACCTGGCAGAATAGATTAATATAAATATGAAGCAGAGTACTTTGTATGGGGGGGTTGGAGGTTAAAGAACAAAATATTGAGGAGCAGAATTAAACACAAATAGACAAGTGGGAAAAGGGTCAACGTAGAAAATATGAAAGTGAAAGGGAAAAAAGCTTAAAAAAAAGAAAGAAAGAAAGAAAGAAAGAAAGAAAGAAAGAAAGAAAGAGAAAATGAAAATAAAAGCAAATCTTTTCGAAATTCAAATATGACAATTTCAGTGCCTCGTACGGTTGACATAAAATATTACAAACTATCGTTTTTCATGCATAAAGTATATGAGAAAATTTACCTGAAATTGCTTATTTTAAAATTGGTTACAATATATATATATATATATATATATATATATATATATATATATATATACCGAACTGTTTTTCTATCTCATTCTGATCCTATTTATTTCATCCTGTTCATTCATATTTAATATACGTGGGGGGGGGCAGGAGGAGGCGAGTCGAAAATGCCGTGTTAAGTAGAAAAATCAGTCGATAAAACTTTATTAGTAGTAGTAGTAGTAATATACCCAAGTCTCCTCAGATCTTCAAGACTCTTCTCAGTATTCTGGCTGATCTCCACGATAGGGATGTTTAGATTCTTCCTCCAATTTCCAACTTTTCTTTCTAAGCGTGTCAATGACTATTGTTATCATCGTCATCGTCATTCTCATGTTCCTCAACTTTCTTGGTTCTCTGGCACGATCTAAGAAATTGTCACCCTTTTAGCTTTCCTTGATTTTGACTCGGGAACAGCAAAATCCACTAGACAAGTTCTCTTTTTTATTATTATTACTACCTCTGCTCTTCGTGCCGGGATTCGGTGATGTGTTTATTATATTTGCTCCTTTGAGAGTTTTTCACACGAGCGGTTGCTGAGGGTCTTCCACTGGAGTCTGAGTGACATTAAGTTTCTTCAAGTCTCCAAGACTTTTCAGTATTCTGTTCAATCTTTATACTGCTGTCGCTGCTCTTCCTCTTATTTCCAAGTCCCTTTTTCAATCCTTTGGTGACTGTACCCAGTGCGCCAATTACAATTGGTATCCCCGTTACAGTCATATTCCATAGTTTTTTGTTTGTTTGTTTGTTTTTTTTTTCAGTTCTCTAGCAAGTTTGAGGTATTTATCTTTCTTTTCGCTTTCTTTCAGTTTTACCTTGTGATCAGCTGGAACGGCAAAGTCCCTTATTCGGCATGGGTTTTTTTTTAACTACACAAGGTCTGGTCGTCTGGCTGAAATTAGTTGATCCATTTGTATCTCAAAATCCCAGAGAATTTTGTGTGCCTCATTTTCCAGGGCGGATTCTGGGTTGTGCATATAGCATTTGGTAGTAAGGTCAAATTTCATTTTCTTACACAATTCCCAGTGGATCACCTTCCCCATCCAGTCGCATCTAATCTTATACTCTTTTTGAGCTAATTTGTTGCATTCGCTTATTATGTGACTGATCGTTTCGTCTCTATTACCACATAAGCTACATTTGCTATTTTGCTGCGTCTTATCCGTTCTTGCTTGATATAGTTGGTTCTAATGGCGTTGTTTCGTGCTTCTATCAGAAGAGATTCAGTTTCTCTCTTAAGGTTTCCTTTTCTTTGCCATATCCAAGTTTTCTCGTACGGGATTTCGTTTGTTTGTCGCTTGAAATATCCATACAGTTGTTTTCTTCCCATTTTTCTTTTCTGGTTCTTTCTGTTCTGTTGATAATTGTGTTGTCTGTATTGTTACAAGTGGCTGTAATTAGTCTTCCTCCACATTCATGTATATAGTCTTCCAGTATCGATGCATCAACACTATTTTAAATTCTGGCAAGTCCTCTTCTTCCTTTTCTTGACACAAATAAAATCTGTTTGTGTCGTCTCTGGGGTGTAAGGCCTTATGCATCGTCATTAGTTTGTTTTGTTTGTTTGTTTTGTTTTTTTTTTTTGTTTTTGTTTTTCTGGTCGATTTGTTTAATTTCTTCCCTTGTCCATTTCAAAAAAGGCCCAGGGTACACACCCTAGGTGTTTATCCTTCTGATGATATTCCTGCTATACAATTTGGTTTTGAGTAGCTTTCTCGTTTTATTGAGATATCCTTTTGTAGTTTTTTTTTTTTCTTTCATCTCCGCTTATTTGATTGTATCCGCTTCCAGTATTCCCAAGTATTTGTTTCTTTTTCTCCGAGCTTTTTGATTTTTTCTTAAGTTGGTAGTTCTATCCCCTCAGTGATGTGTTAATTCTCACTTCTCATTATTAGCATAGTGCATTTTCTATGTCAAATTCCATTCCTATGTTTTGACTATATATTCTCACTGCCTGTATGAGGGGTTTTAATTCTTTTTCAATTTCGGCAAACAGTTTGATATCCTCCATGTACATAAAGTGGTTGATTTTTTCTTGCGATTTATGAAGTTTGTATCCGCCTGTGCATTTCCTAACTATGTAATTGAATGACATCATCGCTATAACAAATAGTAATGGTGATTGTAAATCTCCCCAGAAGATCCCTCTAAGAATTTTTATCTCAGTTAAGCTTTTTCCTTCTGCTGTCAGTTCGACTCTCCAGTTTTTCATGATATTTTCGAAAAACTTTATGACTTCGTCAGATATTTTGTACCTTTTTGAGATAGTGTATAATCCAGCTTTGCGGAACATATCATATACCTTTTTGTAGTCAATCCACGCCATAGCTAGGCGTTTTCATCTCCTTAAGGGTGTGTTGATTAATGTATAATATATCTCTTGTTCCTTTGGTCTACTTACGGAATCCTTTCAGTTCCTCCGTGAACAGTCGGTAGCGTATCTGCGAATTGCAAATCTCCAGCCTAATTTGTGTAGTATTTTTCACATCATCGGTAGGCACGTTAAGGGTCGGTTGTTGTTGGGGGTGGTTTCTTTGAGAGGGTCTTTTTGGATCAGATTGGTTTTTCCTTTTTTATCCACTTGGGTATGTCTATTTCTTGTAAGCATCAATTCATTTCGATAGTCAGTCAATCGTAGATGAAAGTGATTTTTTTAAAACAGAATCCGTGTATACCATCAAGGTCTGGCGTTTTTCAATTTGGTATTTTTTTAAATGTTGCTCAGAATGAATCAAGGTGTATTTTCACCTTCGGTCCTTCTTCGAGTTCTTCAAACTCTTTCCCCATGTTGCTTATCCATTTGGCTTCGTACCCATATTTTGCTCCAAAATTGTTTTGTTTCCTTCTCATCAGTTGTTGATATGTCTTCGTGCGTTCTCCTCCAACTTGCTGGCAGAATTTTTTTTTTTCATTGTTTTGGAATGTCCTGTTTTGTGTGTATTATTTTATCCTGTCTCGATATCTTTTTAGTCTTCCTTCTTTCGCCAGTCCCTTCTGATTTATTTCCTCGAGTTGTATTGTTGTTTTTACTTGGGTTGCTTTTTTTTTTTTCGTCCCAACATGTTTCAAGATTCTTCCTCTGTTTTATCATTTTTGCTTGTTGTCGTAGATTATTACTATTATTATTACTATTATTTCACTCCTTTAGAATTTTTTTGCACCGGGTATGAGCTGGTGTTCTTTTCAATGGAGTCTATGTGACAGCAAAACTCCCCAGGTATCCAGGACTCTTTTTCAAGCTAACCATAAAGCTATCGTCAGGATCGATCGTTCCTCTGATTTCCAGTTCCTTTGAAGATTGTTCCCAACGCACTAATTACAATTAGCATCATCATCACCTTCATGTTCCATAGTTTTCAGTTCTCAAACAAGGTCCAAGTATTTGTCGATCTTTTCACTTTTTCATTTTTATCCAATGATCAGCCAGAACATAAATATCCACAAGATGATATCATCACAATAATAATAATAATAATAATAATAATGATAATAATTACTATTATTATTAATGTTATTATTATTATTATCATTATTGTTGTATTTATTTTACTCGTTCGAAAGTTTTTCACACCGGCGTAATCTGATGTTTTCTCACTGAAGTTTGAGTGACAACAAGTCTCCTCAGGTCTCCAGGATTCTTCTCAATATTCTGGCTGATCTTAAAAATGCTATATTTTGTATGGTCTCCACTCGTCCTGTTATTTCCGTATCTTCCAGTGTCTTTAACAATTATAATCGGTATCACCGTCACTTTCATATTCCATCTTTTTTTAAGTTTATTATTATTATTATTATTATTATTATTATTATTATTATTATTATTATTCCATATCGGTGTCACTGTTGTTATTTGCTTAGATATAACACCCAGGTCTCAAGTTGTTTACAGTAATATTAATATCAGTGTATTTTCATGGAATTCTTGAATTAATATATGCATTTACCAATTCTTGAACTGATATATGTATTTACCAATTCCATCCGCCATGTGTAGAATGTTATACAAGGTTAATTTCTTTTAAAGTGGAGCAAAGCTGGCTTGAATTTGGATTTTTCCTTCTTTTAGACTAGTTGGTTACCTTACCAAGGCGAAAGAACCCGGCCTGTCTTGCTATTTACCTATAGCTGAGGGAAGCCCAAGAGCATTAGCGCGAAATGAAATACAAACACGATTTGAACTCAATTCGCCTATTCCATTTCCTAAGACGATAACCATAACGCTATGCATGCTTAGCGTTCTAGAATTGATGTTGTGTCAAACAAATCTTTTTATCTTCTCTATTATAGTGAATTTAGCATCTCTGCTTAATTTCGTGCTACTTTGTAAATTTTATTGTGATTCAGAGGTTCAATTCACACACACACACATATATATATATATATATATATATATATATGTGTGTGTGTGTGTGTGTGTGTGTGTGTGTGTGTGGTGATTCAAAAGATATTAATAGCATTATGTGAATACCTTTATGATATAATTTCAAGCAGTCTCCATTCCTTTCAACACATTCTTGAAATCTCCCACTTGTGATTAAAAGATGTTGATATTTCTATGGAAGTATCTTTATTAGAAAATCAGAACTGATATTACAGATATAACCAGAGGAACATTAACGTGTTAATAGGGATTCTGACCAGGAGGAGACTTTAACAAAACTCTCAGAGAAAATTTAACATTTTCTAAAAATCACCTGTCGCATTTTGTTCATATTTATTTGTTTAGTTAGTTATGATAATTGATAAAAAAGGAATTTTAAAAAATGTAAGCTAAAAAAAAAAAAAGAAAAGAAAAACGTATTCTTACTTACGTCCTGATCTTTGTGTGCTTCACGGTCCATTCTCGTTTTATCAGCAACGTATTTGTAATACACTAGTAAATCAAAAGAAAGTCATTTTATTCTCAAACTTTTGCCAACACAAAACTTTTATATACGTCAGCACTTTTTTGTCCTGAGCAGCTGAGGTTTCCGGATCTTTCTAGAATTAAAATCTAACTTTACTAGTTGAAAATTTGGAAGAAAGTATTTTTATCAAGCTGAATCTTTCGAATGCCATTTTTCTGAAGAAATGGATCCTGAAAAAATGATTAAAAGTCAAGTTTTCTTTAACGATGAATTAAAGTATTGGTTAACATGTTCTTTTTGTGTGTAGGAGTCCGTAGACATTATTCAACGAATAAAAGTGCACTTTCTTCTAAGAATACAATTCTTAACCATAATAAATAGCTGAGTAAACATTGAAGACATTTCTCACATCCCTTATCAATACCTAAAATTTGGCGCAGTGAACTATTCAGTTGAATCAAAACAACAAACGTAGCGATACTCGTCTGAATGAATCACTGAATAGAGACTACACTTCTTTCAGGACTTAGGAAAATATAATCAGTTGATTTAATTTGAATATTTATCTAAGCCTTTGTTTTCAGTCCATTTGTTTTGTCGTAAAAGGATTACTGTATTCGATGAGAACAGAGAAAAAATTTGTTAATGTTTAATAAAAATGGTTACATACTGTAAGCAACTCCTTTGTGAAAGGGCACACAATCCAATCCATTGTTATGTTTGTGTGCTAAGGCCAGAGTTGCCAGCCGATGGCCTCCTAGTGACGCCTTCATCAAATAGCCGTGAGACTAAACAAAAAATAAAGGAATTAATAAAGGGACAATATATATGTGTGTGTGTGTGAATATAAAAATATGAAAAAACAATATAATCAAATGATGTATTTATTCATTTATTTATCAATGAATAATATATCAACGTTTAACGTTCCGACTTTTTAAATCCTCCTTAACTTATTAGGTCTCATAAAAAAATTATTTTCAAATGAAGAAATGAAACGAAATGAGAAAATTCTTTGCGTTCTGTAATCGTTAGTAGCGGGGTTTTTTGTTTCACTTTTTTTTTTTTTTTTGGTTTTTTGGTTTTTTGTTTTGTTTTGTTTTTGTTTTTTGTTTTTTGTTTTGTTTTTTGTTTTAGGTATTTTTTTTTTTTTTTTGTGGGGGTTTAAAATGTATGTGACGTAATTGGTGCTGAACATTTTTTTTATCGTTCTCTTATTTCATTTTATTAATTTATTGATTTTCTTTTAAAAAGTTTAACGTATTCATTGTAGTTTTTTTTTTAATTCAAAACTGTATATAATAATGAGGAAATTATTCAATTTTTTTTTCAAAAATAGCGTCTATGTGAGGAGTTTAGAACAAAATCATTTTTATTTTTAAAAAATTGATTATTAATGTTTTATTTTTGTATTAAACGAAAAGACACGTTTCTTATTCTCAGCAATGAAAAATTAAATGAGAAAATTTTTGATTAGAAGTCTTATCGAAACTATTAAAATTAAGCGTAATTTATTTAGAATAAATAAAAAATAATTTGATTTAATGATATTGTAATTATTAAGAACTAATTTGACTAAATACACTTTACTTTAGTTTCTTAGTTTAATTGTATATCAAACTTCTTGGGTTATTTAATGCTTAAGCCATCCTTGTAGCAGAATAGTGGCAGTTTTATTTAACTTGTAGTGGATGGTGGGGATAGGGAGGTTCATGCCTTTTCCTATGATATTACTCCGAAAGTAAGCGTAATTTTTCTGTCTTTTGGCTTTTTATTCATTTTCACTTTGTGGTTGGCCAGAACAGCAAAATCTACGAGATGACAAGTTCTTTTTTTTTTTTTTTTTTTGTTGATAAGTCCTGGGCTTGGTCTTCAAGCCGGTATTAGATGGTCTCGTCTTCTAGCCAGGATTAGGTGGTCTCGTCTTCTAGCCGAGATTAGGTGATCTGGTGGTTCTAGCTGGGATTAGGTGGTCTCGTCTTCTATCCGGGAATAGGTGATCAGGCCTTCTAGCTGGGATTAGATGCTCTGGTCTTCTAACTGGGATTAGATGGTCTCATCTTCAAGCCGGGATTAGGTGATCTTATGTCAAAATCCCAGGGAATGTTATACGCTTCATTTTTAGGAACACAGTTCTGGTTTGTGCATATAACATTTGATTGTGTGACTAAAATTCAATCTCTTGCATCTTTCCCACCCAGTCGTGTCTTTTTTTTCTTTTGTGCTAATTTGCTGCATTCGCTTATTATGTGATTAACCGTTTCATTTCTGTCTCCACAATAACTTACACTTGTTATTCTGTTGTATCAATTTTTGCTTTAATCTTACCGTTATGGTGTTGTTTTGTACTACTATTAAAAGAGATTCAGTTTCTCTTTTAAGGTTTCCCTTTCTTACTCTCATCCAGATCTTCTTGGCTACAATCTCGCCAATGTGTCGCTTGAAATATCCATACAGTTGTTTTTCTTCCCATTTCTCTTTCTTAGTTTTTTGTTTTTGTAGGGTTTTTTTTTTCTGTTTTCTTTTAGGTTGCTATTTCTGTTACTATCTGCTGCAATCAGTCTTTCTTCGTTCTTTTTTATATACTTTTCGAGATTTTCTATTACTGCATCTACGTAATTCTCAACTTTGGCGAGTTGTCACCGCCTTCTTTTCTTGATATATATATAATCTGTCTATGGGGTTTAAGGTCATGAGCGTAGTCATCAATTTTCTTGTCCTTTAGTCATTTTGTTTGAGTTCTTTTCTTATCCATTTTAGGAAAGGTCCAGACTTTCATATAAAAGAGAACTGCCAGGTGTTTATTATCTTTATCATTATTATTTAATTTTCAGTTTTATTTAAGGTTTCTTACAAACTTACAAACATCTAAGAAGATGAGCAATTCTGAGAAGCGCAAATGTATTTGGTTGTCCCTTTCTTGATCATACCCAGGGCACCCATTACGATTGACAATGATAATTTTAAGGTGCCACATTTTCTCAATTTCTATTTCCAGGTTTTTGGATTTGATTATTTTATTATATTTTTTGACTGATGTGTTTTTACTTGTTGGTACAGCCATTTCGATAAGCTTGTTTTTTCTGTTATATTCCTTAACCATTATATATGGTTTATGGCTCTTTATTTTTTTATCAGTTTGAATAGCAAAATTCCAGAGAATGGTATCTCCTTTTGTTTTTCTTATCACTTCTGGTTGGTATTTATACCATTTTTCACAATCCAATTTCTATTATAATCGCAAATATTTTAATCCTTGCAAGTTTTTCACACCAAAGTTAGCAGGTGGTTTTTCACTGGAGTCTTTGAGACAGCGATTCTCCTCAGCACTCCAGGACTCTCCTCAGTATTCTGTCCAATGTCAACAATACTGTCATCTGGATGGTCAAAATTCTTTATCGGATTTCCAATTTCTACAGCCTTTCTTCCCAAACGCACCAGTTACAATTCATATCACCGTCACCCTCACGTTCCACATCTTTTATGTTCTCTTACCAGGTACAAATATTTGTCTATCTTTTCGCTTTCCTTCATTTTAACACTGTGCTTGGCCGAAAAGGCGAAATTTATTTGATGGTAGGTTCTCTTTCTTTTTTTTTTTTTTAATTAATTAAAACTACGTCTGGTCTTCTGACCGGGATTAGGTGATTTGTTTGTATTTCAAAGTCTCTGTGATTTTTGTCTCATTCTCTAGGACGGATTCTGGTTTGTGCATATACCATTTGGAAGTATCATCAAATTTAAATCTCTTGAACAATTCCCTGTGGATCATCTTTACCACCCAATCATGCCTAGTTTGCATTCCTTTTCTCCTAATTTACTACATTCGCTTACAATGTAATTAACCGTTTCATTTCTTTTCCTACTTGTTATTCTGTTGCGTATAATTGATTTTTGCTTTAACATGATTGGTTCTTACGGCGTTGTTTTGTGCTGCTATTAGAAAAGATTTAGTTTCTCTCTTTAGTTTTCCCTTTTTTTAACCATGTCCATGTCTTCTTGTATGGAATCTTGCCGGTTTGTCTTTTGAAATATCAATACAGGTATTTTTCTTCCCATTTTTATTTCCTAAGTTTTGTCGTTGTTCCGTTTGTCCTGATGTCCGTGTTGTTACTGTGTGAGAATACGAACGGGTCATGCACTTCGGTCCGCGTTATCGTCAGACCCCTCGTTTTGTTGACTTTCTCTGCAGGTCGAGTTGAAATGCATGAGTCCGATACGGTCCCAACAGGAAAGAACAAGGTGAAAACAAAAAGTTTAATAAATGTTTAAAGAGATGAAGAAAAACATGTGACAAAATAATGGTTTGTGGTTATGTAGTTTCCTTATCTAAAACCTAAAAACTGCTAGATTTTCAGGTCTCTGTATCTGTTCTTTTAGCTCATTTCTGTATCCATGGTCCCCCTGTCTGACCTTTTGCATCTGTATATCCTCTAGTAGCAGACTGACCCTGTTCTTCATTCTTTGGTCCCTCTCAATCTTTGTTGTATCTGTTCTCTCAGCGCATTCCTGTTTCTGTAGTCCCAGCTAACTGTGGTTCTGAGTCTCTTCTGCGTCTATATTCTATCCCGTCTCACAGCTGACTGACTCTATTCTTCTGACTATCCTTTCGTTGACCCTGTGCATCTGTGTATTTTCTGCTTCAGTCTCTTATCCCCGTCCAGTAGCAGACTTACTCTCATTATATATTCAGGAGGGGAACATTCCTACTTCCGGCCATCCAAGACTAGTCATGAAAAAAATGGCAGACAAGTCTCCAGGTAACCCTTAAAGGCGTGATAATAAAATCTCTCTAAGACGTTGATCTATTTTTATCTGACATCTGTACTTTATACTAGCAGGGAAGAATTAGTGATTCCCACGCAAATATGTCTCGGTACCCATATTGGCATGCACATACACACACATTTGCATATACATACCCATGGTCAACCAACAACCATATACATGTATACCCTCGCACGCACATACGTACAAACATACATGTATTCTCATAGAGCTAAGCCCGTTTATAGTGTCAAAAGTGGTCGCTGTAATTAGTTTTTCTTTGCTCTTTTACTGTGATCCTCGAATCCCCATTTTGATACATCAACGCTATCTTCAATTCTGTCGAGTCCTCTTCCTCATCCATTTATTGACACATAGAGTCTGTCAGTGACTTCTCTTGCATGTAAAGCCTTATGCATCGTCATCAACTTTCTTGTTCTTTGGTTTATTTGTCTGAGTTCCTCTCTTGTCAATTTTAAGAATAGTCCCGAGTATCTTACAAGAAGGACTACCCAGGTATTTATCGTTTGATAAAATTTCTGATGCAGAACTTGTTTTCCTGAAACTGTCTCGTTTGTCAAATGCACTCTTTTGTTTGTTTAGCTTTTTTTTTATTATTTGTTTGTTTTTTTGGGGGGGGGGCTTTTTTTTTTTTTTTTTTTTTTTTTTTTCATCTCCACTTGTTTGGTGGCATGCGCTTCCAATATTCCTTAGTAATTTACATTTCCTCCAAGCGTTCTGATTCTTTCTTGATTTCACAGTTCTATTTCTTCCGTTATTTTTCTTTTTCCACTTTTCATTATGAGCATGATACATATTTCTATACTAAATTCCATTCCTTATTCTGAATGTATTTTCTTTTGTCTTGCATTTGAGTCTCCAATTCTTTTTCATTTTTTGCAAACAGCGTGACGTCGTCTACCGGCATTTATTATTATATTAACCCTTGTGTGTTTTCACACCAGCACAAGCTGATTGCCTTCTATTGGAGTCTAAGTGACAGCAAGTCTCCTCAAGTCTCCTGGACTTTTCTCAGTATTCTAGACGATCTTAACAATACAGTAATCTGGCTGGTCTCTGCTCGTCCTCTAATTTCTAACTCTTCCAGCCCCCTAACCAAGCCTTTGAGCATTGTTCCAAGTGCACCAATTAGTACTGGTATTACCTTCATCTTCATGTTCTACAGATTTGTTAGTTCTCTAGTAAGGTCAAAGTACTTATCTCTCTTTTCGTTTTCTTTGATTTTCATTCTGTAGTCCACCAAGTCGGCAAAGTCCATTATTCGGCAGGTTCTCTGTTTTGTTAATTATCACTTTGTCCAGCCATCAAACTGGAATTAGGTAATCTGTTTGTATCTCAAAATCCCAGAGAATATTGCGTCTCGTTCTTCATGACTGATTCTGGTTTGTACATATATCATTCGTATGATTAAATTTCAATTTCTTGCACAATTCACAGTGGATAATCTTCCCAACCCTGTCGTCTCTAATTTTCTACTCTCTTTGTTCTAGTTTGTTTCATTCACTTATTATGTGAGTGATCGTTTCATCTCTATCACCGCATAACCTACATTTGCTATTTTGTTATCTTATCTATTTTCGTTTTAAAATAGTCAGTCCTTGTGCATTTCTATAGTAAAGAAACTTAAGCACAATTAAACCTATTCTGTCAATAACACGGGTATTAATTTCTGACTATTATGCCATCTAACCTTTAACTGAGTTTGATCTCTGGTTTCTTTAACCAACTGGAAATAGACAACTACCCCAGTTACCGAACACACCGAGCAAATATCACAGATAATTTACATTGTGAATGAGCAGGGTTATCTCCCTTACATTTGTGAATTAGCAGGGTTATTTCCCTTACATTACATTGTGAATGAGCAGGTTTGTCTCCTTTATATCAATATTGAGTTATTTCCTATGTATTTCATTTCCTTTCCGATTTTCTTCTTGGTAGTATTTTTGTGAATCTATAAAAAAAAAAGATTAGTTCTGTTGTCCACATAAAGTTTATCTAAGAAGGAATCCTCCCACAAAAACAATTTTCTTTTACAGATAAAATGTTGAACATATATACAATACTGGCAATTTTTTTTTAATTGACAATATTTTCTAATCTAATAATTTGATTAATTCTCGTTCAAATGATCTCCGATTTTTATAGCAAATGTGAAAACAATTTTGTATGTTTAAAGCTAATTTTTTTTCTTTTCTTTTCATGTATAGAAAGGACATTCCCTGGAAAAGAAAAAAACATCAAATTTGAGATCCTTTGAAAAATAACAAGTCAAGTTTGATAACGAAATGAAATTATTTTTTCTGAAACACCCTGTACATTTTTAATGTTATCAATTTTTTAAATACCCTGTATATAAAAAAAATAGAACGTTTTGTATTTTAGTAAAGTCTTTCAAACGAAACTACTATCAGGTTGAAACAAGGACACAATTGAACGAACGAAAAAAAAAACTTTCACGTTGAAAATATTCACTAGTTTTATTACAATGATATTCTATATTAGATTAATAATTTCAATGAAAATATCCAATATTTTTTATTGAGTTTTTTCATCATCATTGGATATTTCCAAACAAATTATTGGTAAATATTTTCTCATTAGTGTTCAGTCTGCATCTATTAGGCAATGTCCCGTTAAAAGAAATAGCAGATATATCGAGAAAAATTAGAAATCAATTTTAACCATCCTAACCCAAACGTTTCATTAAATCTAATAGAAAAAATAGGTTTGTAATAATTGCCAAAAGTAATTTCCCCTGTTTTATTTCTAAAATCTAGTGACTCTGAATACCGTCCAAGGCAGTAGCAGTCTAATAGTCGAAGAAGACAGACCTTAAGATACTCCAGCCTCTGAAGCAAAAATATCATCCCCAAATTTCGCAACGATAACCAAGTTTTATCCTCAAAGGAATTCAGGACTGACGTGCAAGTAATCCATCAAAAAACGAATACTGAAAACTTTTATGTACACTGTACACATGCAACAAAAGTAATTCTGCAAAGAAATATTTTGCAAATTATTGTTTATGACCAAAATAATACTTTAGAGTGTTTAGAGCATCAGGTGCCCTAATCTCCAGTTTATATGACATAAGGAATTTTTTAGAAAGGTTTATAAACGGATCTTATTTCTCTTGAACTCGTAAATCGAGCCCTCATATTACGCAGTACGGTTGTACAGAGGTCCTATTGAGAAGCAGAACTGTACGATTAGAAAAAATTATGAGTCGAAAAATCTCTTGAAAGAACAATAGACGTAAGGATTAAGAAAGCAATTTCTTTAAAAATAATCAAAGTATTCCCTTCAAAACTCTTCGAAATATCTTGACAATTGAGTAACCCTAAAGGATACAAATAATAAAGATTACGATGCTCGACCGAAAGAATCATTAAAGAGTAATTATAAACATTCTCAAAATTTCAGACAGAAATTGAATTCAGGAAAAAAACCTCGGCCAAAACACTGTAATGAAAAATAACAAAGATGAAGATATTAGTCAGATTGGTTATTGGATGCTAACCATGACACTAATTATAAGAATTGCAACTTGAAGACGGAAACGCTTATTGGCTGCATTGCAACAGCAGTTTCTTTCTTACCTGTATCTCATCGGTTTTTACGTGAATCCCATTGCTAAGAATCACTGATAACATGTACATAGCTTCTTTATTGCCAAGACAGGCCGATTGTTTCAGGAGAAAAACCGTCTTGTTCATTTGTCTCAGTGGATCTTCTTCCTGTACAAAAGACATTAGATAAAACAATGAGATTTTGTGCATATAATAACAATTACAGATAAGCCTGTACTTTTTTTTTTGTTTTTGCAAATAATGACAATTGCTGATTGGCCTTACACGTATTTGGCACTGTTGTGCGTTGATGATATTGGAACCAAAATCAGAATCCAGAATCTAGAATGCTGATATTCAAAGCAAACAAATTTTCTCTACTTGGAAGATTGGCACACTACAATCTTCCAACTTTCTGTACTGCATCTTACATAATACTAATCTAAGTTTAGTAAATATTATGATATGATTTACACACATCCATAACGATGAAAGGATGTAACACACAAAGCTAATTTAATGTTCAGCCCAGTCGGCATTCCATTTTAAGAAGGCATTTCAAGCGTTAAGCAATAAACCTTATCCTACTCCCTTCAGAAAAAAGTGGGCAGGTTTTGACAGAAGATTAACAAATCTGCATTTTCAAACCCAAAATTCTTCTAGGTGATCAATGAATATCATGAGACTTACGTTTTTTTACTACTTCCAGAATTCGATGTTCGAGTCCTGGTAAAAGGTCAGGATTTTGAAAGCCGAATTTCAAAGCAAGCAGATTCTTCCCATTTGGGAGATTTGTGTAACATGAATAAAAGATTTTAAAATTGCTTTCTTTGTTTGGTTGATTTGGTTTATTTATTTAATTGCATATCAACTCCTAATGGGGTATTTAATACTGAACTCTGATTAAATTGTAAATCTTTGCTTATAATCAAAACTATTTTCAATCTTCTATTTTTTTTAAATTTATCTTTAATTATTTGCTTGCACAGTTATATGAAATCAAGTATTCATATCTAACAGAATTTATTTGCACATTGTCGTATCGTTTCAAGTATTCCTATCTAATACAACTAATTTATGCATAATTATATGATTTAAAATGGTTTCCTATTAAATCATTTCTTTGCCCACAGTTATTCCATTCCATTCTAATACAAATAATTTTCAAACAACTCTTTTTGACCCCTTGATGGGACCTTAACAAGTACTTCCACTCCGGGTCAGAGTGGACCTGGAAGTAATAACTACAAAGGGAAACTTCACATTCCCCAGATCTCTAGAACAAGAGCCTCACCACTGGACTGGGTGCAGTTTAGTGTCATACCCAAGAAACGTTTTCATCAATAATCATTATCCACTGGAATTTTTAAATCTTTTTGTTAAAGATGAGTTATGTATTTAGCATGTATGGAGGCCTCTTAGTGTAAATAATAACTTCATCATTTTTCCTTAGACATTGATATCTTAAATGGTTGATTGATAGATTTTAACAGCATGTCAACCTGTTTCATGCCTAAAGGCTAGAGAATTGTGTCCATTGTGCGTTCACATTAATATTTTCGGAGTAATTGTTTCTTAACAGTTTTTTTTTGCTCATAGTCCAATCAAATACAAATCATTTTTAGATTAATCTATTTGACCCTTAAATGGGACCCTAATAGATACTGTCACTCTGGGTCAGATTGATCTGAAAGTAATGACACTGAAAAGGTGCTCTTCGTTCCCAAGATCTCCAAAACATGGAGCTTCACCCTCAAATACTGTTTAGTATCATACCCAGAATACCCAGATTTAAGGTGTACCCTTCTGCAGAGGATAGAGTCAGTGTATTCTAAACCCGGTCGACAAAATGATCGTAACTTTACAGTTTAAATGTTAAAACGTTTCATAAGTGGCTCAACTTCTGTCTGGAATAATTATTCGGCAGAAAGAGATAGATAGAAGTTTATATTCATTTGAACATTCATACTATGGAATGTTGAAACATAATCTTCAGTTGTCACTTGCAAAAAGTCAGTGAGATTATAAACGTTTTGAAGGTTTCAAACTTGGGAATTGATATTTCAATTCCGACAAACTTAAAGAAACAAAATTCTTTATATTTGAAAGAACTTACCACTATTTTTGTGATATTTTCATAGAGAATATTGCCGGTTTTTTGAAAGTTGAGTAACGGCCAGTCCAAACCAGTGACCACACGGTGCCATAAACTGCGTTTTACTAATCGATAATGGACAGAGACTGGACCGTTGTTTGCCAAACATTGTTGTTCTGACCAACTGGAGGCTTCAATCCGACGTCGCAAATCGGTAAAATAGTCACTACACGTGTCTGCAAATTGATACAACAAAAAATTGGTTATCCATCTTTCATTAATCAATAATCAAATATGAATAAATATGAATGATAAAAGTGTGTGTGTGTGTGTGTGTGTATATGTGTGTGTGTGTGTGTGTGTGTGTGGCGTACCAGATGCTTGAACTATTAGGCTATTAGTAACATAGTTCGATTACTTAATTGATTGATTAATTGATTGATTTTAACGGCATGTCAAACCGTCTGGGGTGATTTTATGCTGAGGGAATTGCGTACATTTTATGTTTATATTCATACTTTTTTGTGTTTCTTCTGGGGTTTTGTACATATTTATATATCAAATATTCCTATCTCATTTGCAAACAGTTTCAAGTATTCCTGTAGCACGATAATGAGCATTCATGTATGTATGTATATATATATATATATATATATATATAGTAGTATTCGGTCCGGTTAAACACGAGTTGGGAGTAATTCCATCAGGACAAAAAAAAATTCAACAGTGAACATTTAAATTTTCCTGGTAAAGAGCTAAATTTATAATCCTAATGTGACCGGTTTTGTGTTTTTCTTGAAGAAGATATATATATATATATATATATATGAATGTGCGTGTGGGGGGTCTCTGTGTGTTGTGAGCGGCCAGCAGAATTATCCCTGGCATTTTTGAAGTGGCGCTGGGGTGTCTAGAAGACCTTCTTTTGTCTATTTTGGCACGAAAACCACACAAAGAGCTGTGCCCGCGTGAACCTACGAGACCGAAAAAAAAGGACGAAGGACATAAATCAATCAGGAGTGAGACTCTGGAATGGAGACAGACATTCGAAACCCAGGACGGGAGGCTGGTCAGTCGGCACGAAGACGTGGGTCCAGAGCAGTCATAAGGCGGTATGAAGTTAGAAACGAGACGTCAAGTGGTGAAGACGATGACTAGAGATGAGTCAGCGTCTTTGGTAGCCATGTAGAATTTTCGCTGAGTTCCCGCGATAGCTACACAGAATGCAAAAAAAGTGTTAAATTTCACCTTACGTTTTGCAGTTCTGAATCCGTGTTTGTCTTTTATCCCTTCCAATTCTGTTGTTTTGTTATTTTTTGTTCAACCTGTGAAATGCCCACTTGAACGGGAGTGAGAAGAAACAACAGGGTCCACACAACTTGACGAACGGACAAAACAACAAACTGGGGTGTCGGTTATTTCATATTCCTATCAAATACTAATTATTATACGGTTTCTAGTAATTATTTTTGTGTAATTATATTCCTTTATTTGCACACAGATATATGGTTTCAAGAATAATATTAATCGTTAGCAATTAATAATAATAATTGTTAGTAACTAATTATAAATGCAAGTAATGATTCCTAAAACAAATAAGTAACTGGTATGTCATCAAGTATTCTTATCTAATCGAAATTATTTGCAAGATGTGGTAGATGAGACCCTAACAGGTACTACTATTCTGAGTCAGAGTGGATCTGGGAGTAATGACAATGAAAGGATCTCGCTACACTCCCCAGAGCTTCTGAACAGGGGCCGTACCTCCAGATGCAGTTTAGTGGCATAAATAGAGCACTCCTTTGGGGGGGGGTCTTATCCCTCTGCAATGGATACAGTCAGTGTATTCTAAGCCTCATCGACTGAGTGAATCTACATTTG
Source organism: Sepioteuthis lessoniana (assembly GCA_963585895.1). NCBI lineage: Eukaryota > Metazoa > Mollusca > Cephalopoda > Myopsida > Loliginidae > Sepioteuthis > Sepioteuthis lessoniana. Next base: position 1,756,507 of record OY757928.1, read on the forward strand.
GGTGGAGTCTTACTCCTATGCAAGGGATACTGTCAGCATATTCTAAGCCCCATCGATAAAGTGAGTCTATTTTGGGATGGGGTTTTACCTCTTTGCAAGAAATATTACCAACTTGATCTGATCCTCACTGACAGGACGCAACAGGGTCAAAATAAACATTGTAATCTTCAATTATCGAATCATTACGCATCAATTTTGTATTAAAAGTTTTGATGTTGTTGATATGTTTGTTTTCGTTTTCGTTTTCTTTTCCTTTTTTCTTTCTTTAGCCAGTGAAAAAGTTACAACTGGGATTAGAGATTTAGCCGCGCACTCTCTATATATATCCCTCTTTCCTTCTCTATCTACCTCTTTGTCACACACACACACATATACACACAACGACACACTCGCTCACGACTCACTTTATGAGTGTGCGCGCATGTGTGTGTGTGTGTGTGTGTCTATGTGTGTGTCTGTGTGTGTGTGTGTGTGTGTCTGTGTGTGTGTTTTCTAAAGTTCAAAGTATAAATATGGTCATTATTTTGTGAACTTGTTCGAACAAATATCTTCATTTCTTTTTTTTTCTTTTGATTATAGTGTTTCCCCGGGTGACATTTTTGTCCGTTCATATTGCTTTTGTTTTGTTTTGAGATGACTTTGGGTTTTAGTATTTCATTAAATAAACAAATTGATTTTCTCGTCTTATAATTTGGATTACGACGTCTCAGTCAGGGTACTCGACCTTTTAAATTTAAGAAAATCACTCGTTTATTCAGGCTTCATATTAGCTATGTCCTAAGCTCAGATCAACAAAGTTAATTCATTTGACAGGCTGTATATATTTTGATATTTACTTTATTTATATTAATCTGGCACGTGTTAAGAAATTAGTGTAAATATAATCACGATATATATATATATATATATATATATATATATATATATATATATATATTACCTTTAAGCATACGTTTCTTCTTTAGTTTCCGATATTCAGCAATTTTAGCGTAATTCCAATTGATAAAATTATTGCAAAGTCTGCTCCGACGACTCAAGGCCAATTCGAACATTGGATGATAGGGATCTGGCATTGGGATCTGCAAAGTCAGAAAATTCCCTGTTATTTCTTTTTTTTTTTTTTTTTTTTTTTTAATTTGATGTGCTGTATTTTTAATAACAATTCAAATATATTAATTTACGAAAATTGGAAAAGTAGCTTGATTATTAAAGAAAGAAAGAAAGAAAAATCTGTTTGAAAGAATCTCTAACCTTTTTAGCGGGAACAATCCTATTTCGATAAAATATTATTTGTCCTATGTAACCTTCGAAGGCAGGAATATTCTCCGATCCACCAAAGGCAAACAGACCGTCCACATCGTTATACACAATGCCGTCGGGAAATCTAAAAAAGATTATATATATATAGTTAGAATACAAGAAAATTAGAAATTGTATTCCATAATAAATCTATTTCGCTTTTTCAAGCTCATCAGATGGATTTCAATTAAGCAATCAACCACTCAACCAATATAGATAGATGAACTTAATAACTCTGCATCGTATTCCAAGCAGTCTGTAATGGTTTACAAGCTAGACAGTGACGTCGTAGTAAGTGAGTTCGAATTCCAGTCGCACTATTATGTTCAGACTAATACTTTTCGAAAAGGCATGAACTCTATAATCCCAAGCTACTGGTTCAATAATACCACTACTATTCTACTACAAGGATGGCTTTGACATTAAATTACTCATAAAGAATGATATGCCCTTAAATGAAGAAACCAAAGCTAACCAATTTCAGTAGTATCAATACTGTTCTTTTTTTAAATAAAAATAGTTTAACTTTTCAGTCTCTTTGATGTACATTTACTGTAATGAAAATCAATTTTGAATCCTTCTAAAAATAGCAAGACGTTTTTAAATGTTCAAACAAAATTCTAACTTACTGCATTTCGGTTGACCATTTTTCTTTGCCGTTTTCTCCATGATTTATTGTAAGGTACCACTGAATAATAAACACAGTGATTAGTGCTTAACAAGATAAAACAGTATTAGTCGATTGCTTTTTTCTTTGCTTTCGTTTTTATTTCTTTTTTCTTAAGATAGGATCTATATTCTTAACTGCAATTTCCACTGACTTAACTTAACTGCAATTTCCACAAAAATACTGGAATTGTATTCCTTCGTAATAGTTAATCCTACTTCTTGAAAATAAAAATAGATTAGCAGGAATTAAAACCAAAAGTAGACTTGTCTGTACTTGTAACAAACTCAGAATGAACGGTTCTTTATTCCCCACAACGGGAGGGGAGATGAAGAAGAAGTACAGATCCATGCGGTATTGAAATCTTGACAGTCGGTGTTCGAATTCATTTAAAAGTCAGGATTTCTTGAAGCCGTATTTTCGGGATTAAAAATCGTATGATTATTCACTTAAGTCCTGAATATTAGAAATTAAAATTCTTGCTATTTCAGACTTATTAAACTAAAATAGCAAAATTTATTTATGTTTTAAATTGTTTTCATCTCAGTATCATTTTTATTTCACAGATAAATAAATAGAAGCTAAAGAAGAGAATCAGTTTTTATCTTTAGTTAAATTCACTTTTCAGGAGGTATTAAACACAACAAGAAAAAGGAGAGCAATATAAAGTTTTTTGATATTTGTTCAATGGAATCGTAAAATCATTTAATATCGCTTCTTTTTTTTTTTTTTTTTTCGTCAGCTCCGTGACGTAATGGTTAAAATTTTAGATTATAGTCTTGAAGGAAGCGAGTTCGAATTCAAGTTAAACTACTACGTTCCCATTTACAATTATTGGTTAACAGCTGTTCTTCTACAAGTGTCGCTTTGGCATTAGATAACCTATGAAAGTTGATATGCCATTAAATAAAGAAACTAAACCAATCATTTTTACGATACGGGTAAACTATTCTTTATGATATTATCATCGTTTAATTAGATCACCAGTCTATATAACTGGTCATGTGTGAAGAAATTGGGAATATTTTGGTCAGCCCCAGAAAAATAGAATCTGTTGTATACCTTTTATAAGCATCTTTTTAGATTATAAATACAATTGTGATGAAACATGTAGACGTTATTTTCAGATAGAAAAATTATGTGTTGTTTGTGTCATCTGGTACAAATTTTAATAATTGATCCTTTGTCTTGTTGTTTGAAGTTAAATAAAAATGATTTGTATATCCTGTTTATTTCAACTATTTCATGAGACAGTCAATTTTGTTGATGGTGATTGTTAAATAAATTGTTTATCGTGAAACTGTCAAAATATTTACTTACACTTTCACTATCAAAAGCAAAAACGATTCTGCACCATTCTTTTCGTGGGAGGGACATCGCTGTCAGACTGGCGTGGGGGTGGCCATTCTTTTGAATAACCTGAACATGAAGCTTGCCTAAAAACAAAAAAATTGAACAAAAGCAAAATTTAGCTTAAATTTACAAATTTTAAAAAGTCGGTGGGTATCATAGACAAGAATTTTTTCTAGAATTTCGTCGTCCAAAGTTACGCATGCGTGTTATACATGAGTGCGTGGTATGCACTAAATAATAACGGTAAATAAATTCCCACCGGGTAGAATTCATATAGTACATGACTTTTACCGAATATTTTCTAATCAGCAACAAATGACAGCAAAAAACGGAACTTGAAATTTGTAATCAAGGGAAAAACGAAACTAAAATATTTCATTGATTTAAGATGTTTTGTTAAATCAGTTTAACTAAAAATGTCGGAAACAATTGTTTCTTTTTTTAAGGAAAAAATCTTCATGTCTTTTTATTGAATCTGTCGTATTTATATGAAACAGTTTTCATATATAATTAATGCTTTTTGTTATTTCTAATAAAACATTATACAATCGAAATGATTATTATTAGACGAGATTTATTACCAAACATTACAGTATTGAAACTGTTGCCGAAAATTAAATAACAACATCTCAGTAACTATAAGTAAAATTATATATATATATATATGGGAGGGTATTATTCGGTCCAGTTAAACCGGAGTTGGGAGTAATTCTATCAGGACAAAAAAAAAACATTCAACAGTGAACCTTTAAATTTTCCTGGTAAAGAGCTCAATGTAACTGACATTACAGAGCAATAATTTCTTTAAGAAAAAACAAAACCGGTCACATTAGGATTATAAATTTATTGGGGCTAAATGAGGAAAAACCTCTTCACCTCTCTTCTATCCCCTCCCACCCTTCTTTCCTGTGTCTATTCTGAATTATTTTATCCATAAGATCTGAAGAAGTCCTGTTAATTTTTTTTTTTTGTGTGTTTTTGATTTATATCAAAAACACATAACAGGATGGAAATAAATTTATAATCCTAATGTGACTGGTTTTGTTTTTTCTTATATATATATATATATATATATATATATATATATATATCTGGATTATAGTTATTTTTGGACTGCTTCATATTCATATTTTTTGTTTCCGAGTTCCAATGTTGTAGAGTTTGATAATAGATAACACCTAATAATAACTGTTTTAGATAAATAATTTCCCTCTAAAAATAAAGAAAATTAACTTTTCTTTTAAATTATTTGGAATATATTTATTTATGGTCGGTACTATATCGGAAAAAATGTTTTAATATTGTTTCCACAGAGAGAAATCTTTGCAAGCACATAGAAATAAACCGATAATTGAAATATAAGATGAGAATCAATATGTCCGTAGCCTACCACGTAGTTAATAGCTAAATTTTGAACTGAAATATTCAGTTTAATGTTCGTTTTTGGAGGTGTGTTCAAAAAGTATTGAAATGGTATCTACCAAAACAAAAATCAACAATGAATGAAGCATTTATTTCCTCCAAAACAGTCCCTTTGGGATTTAACACTTATTCCACATAGTTTTCCCTTAGTCAAAGCACCTCTGAAAATTTTCTTTTTATATGGTGAGAAGTTACGTCGTAGTATTTCGTTCAATGTCTTCTACACCCTCAAATCCTATCGATGAGATGAATTTTCGTGATAGAAAAACAAATTTGCAGAGAGCTGGGGTCTGGGAGGTAAAGAAAGTGATGTGCTTGCACAATCCTGTCTTTCACTAACAAAAACTGATCTTCAAAAAGTATGGATACCGCTGATCAAAGAATATCAAGAATTGGCATCGACTCATCAAGACGAAATCTAGACACCTAGACCTCGTCACTTGAGTAGTTTCAGTCTTAATACTTATTTATTACACCTTTGACTGTGATCAATATTCTTTTCTACTGAATTAAGTGCATTAACAAGAGATTACGTAGAAAAATAAATGTCTTTTGTAAAATAAATGCTTTTTTTGCTTCATACTTTATGATGTCCTTTAAGACAATTCGAGTTTTGTCGAATGTGACACGAACAGAGTGAAAAAAAAATGGCAATTGTTTTACATACCATCAGGCCGAATAAATAATAATGGGGTGAGGTAGATATCATTCCATTTAAAGTGATACATAATGCTGCATAAATCCAACCAAGAATTTGGACAATATTCCAAGATGTATAGCCATATACTCACAGTCATCCTGAAAAAGAAAATCGATTTATACCATTGATAGATTGATTGATCGATTTTAACGGCATGTTAACTCATCTAAGGTTATTTTATGCCTGGAGTTTAGGAAGTTGCGTTCATCGTACGTTCATGTTTACATTTTTGAGTAATTGTTTCTTAAGAATTTTTTTTTCTTTTTTCTTTTGCTCACGGCCCAATTGAATACGAATAATTTCAAACAGGTCTATTTGATCCATAGATGCAACTCTGATAGGTACTACCACTCCGGGTCAGAGTAGACTTGGGACCAATGGTAATGAAGTGGTGCTTCATATTCCTCAAATCTTCAGAACTGAAACCTCACCATCAGATTACAATTTACTGCCACGCTTAGGACATCTCTTTCAATGGGGTCTTACCCCCCAGCAGGGAATATTAGTCAGAGGACATCTCTTTTAATGGAGTCTTACCCCTCAGCAGGGAATATTAGTCAGAGGACGTCTCTTTTAATGGGGTCTTACCCCTCAGCAGGGAATATTAGTCAGAGGACGTCTCTTTTAATGGGGTCTTACCCCTCTGCTGGGAATATTAGTCAGAGGACATCTCTTTTAATGGGGTCTTACCCCTCAGCAGGGAATATTAGTCAGAGGATGTCTCTTTTAATGGGGTTTTACCCCTCTGCTGGGAATATTAGTCAGAGGACATCTCTTTTAATGGGGTCTTACCCCTCAGCAGGGAATATTAGTCAGAGGACATCTCTTTTAATGGGGTTTTACCCCTCTGCTGGGAATATTAGTCAGAGGACATCTCTTTTAATGGGGTCTTACCCCTCTGCTGGGAATATTAGTCAGAGGACCTCTCTTTTAATGGGGTCTTACCACTCTGCTGGGAATATTAGTCAGAGGACATCTCTTTTAATGGGGTCTTACCCCTCAGCAGGGAATATTAGTCAGAGGACGTCTCTTTTAATGGGGTCTTACCCCACAGCAGGGAATATTAGTCAGAGGACATCTCTTTTAATGGGGTCTTACCCCTCTGCTGGGAATATTAGTCAGAGGACATCTCTTTTAATGGGGTCTTACCCCACAGCAGGGAATATTAGTCAGAGGACATCTCTTTTAATGGGGTCTTACCCCTCTGCTGGGAATATTAATCAGAGGACATCTCTTTTAATGTGGTCTATTCAAAAACCTGTCGAGAAAGCGTTTTTATTAACATAAGAAAAATTCCTTACCGCATTAATAATTGATACAATTATCATTGTTTTTTAAAAGGTTGTTACGCTTATCTAGATATAATCAGTGAAGCGATGTGTCCTGAAAAATATTTCTGGTTAAGCAAACAAAACTCTTAAGATCTAGCAAGTGGCACTGAATATAATAAACAGTAATAGTAGTAAAGTTGGCGACCTTAGTCGAGGATGACCCGAAGGCTCCCTTTTCAATAGCTACTTTCCCTTGATAGCTCCACTTTATCCTTGATCCCTACCTTAAATTGCTGTATGTTAAGCAAGGAGGCATCAAGTACCATTTTTGGAGTCTTTGACATGACTCGACCTGGGATTGAACCCAGGTTTCCCGGGCCATTGTGAAACACTCTAACCATCACGTTAATCCATAACGTCAATGGCATTTGTTCCAGTGCACGTATTTCATTTAACCTCCCAGTGCAACTTTCAAAAACAAATCTAACAAATTTGATTATTTATACAAGTGGATAAGGCCGTTTCCAGTTCACATTGTGCAATTATTCTTGGGAGAGATATGAATCCAACTATTTTCCAATCAGTTTTAGACAAATTATTGAGTAAACTACGGTCTTTCACCTTCGTATGGCAACCGATCAAGAAAAAAGAAAACTCAGAAAACAAACCTGTCCAACTCCGATAAAAAAATGACATTCTGTCGCATCATACTGATGCGGAGACGTTGGATATATATATATATATATATATATATATATATATATATATATATATATATTTGCATTATTAAATTCTTTACGTTGATGTCATCATTCAAGAACTACAATAAGTGATGGCCGATCGTAGTCAAGGGTACTTCGAGGGCCTCATTTTCAGTAGCGAGTACACCGAGGCATAGGGGAGGAGGCTACTCCTTTCCCTGGATTGCTCCACTTTGCCTTGATCCGTATCTTATAACGAGTCTTTGGTATGACTCGACCTGGGATTGAATCTCGGTCTCCCGGGCCATTGGCAATCACCCTAACCAATACGCGAATGGGCCAGCCATTGGCATAGTGCCTAAATTTTCTCGATATTAATTTTTCTGCTATTTGAAATCGAGTCGTCGAGTCCATTTCCTCCGATAATAACCGTTACGTTACGACAATCGAAAGAGATGCGCTCTATACGAGTAAGACGTCAGAAGAGATGAAATTCTCAAAGACGAGTTTGTTGGACCTTCGTATGCACTAGATAGGGTCATTATATTGAAATTCTTAAAGGACAATTTTAAGCCTCGGTTTAAGAACAAATTTCTCAGCCTTCGTAAAAAAAAAAAACTTATCTTCATTCAAAACAACCCCCTGCAGCAGTCAATTGAATGACTGAAATGGCTTTCTGAAATTGGTGTCCTTGATATGACCCGAAACTGGATCTGGTGACCATTTTCTTCAGATCTCAACCCTGTTCAAAATCTTTGGGACATTCACAATAGAAAAATGGGCGTAAGTTTCCATCTAAAAACAAATTATGACAAACTATTTTGACATGTGCAGAAATTACTACAGCTGAAGAAATTCAAAATTTAACAATGGAAGACAGTCATATCTGTTGGCAAATATCTCACACTTCAAAATATATTCATTTCAGAGATTTTTTCCTTTGTATTTAATACTAATGAGTTGTATTTTTTTTAGCTTGTTTAAATTTTCTTTATTCATTCGGTCATTGAATGATTTACTCAAAATATAATTAGAATCTTTTATTTCTTCCCATGTTTAATAATTTGGCACGAGGAGGAAAATGAAAGAATTAGAAAAACATTCATCGTATTCTTTACCACATTTCTATTTAATATTTACAGACATTGTATAATAAGAATTGCTATACGAATGTTGGTGATAAAATTATTTCAAATCCTTATACTGTTGCAGAAGGTGGACGGGAAAAATGTATTTAGATAATAATTTGACACGCACAATAAACAAAAATGTGTAAGGAAAGAAAGAAAGAAAACAAAGGGAAAAGAGATCGAGACAAGTGAAATTGACAGATATGTTTGCTAATTGAATATCGAAAGACAATGAGAAAAAGATTGGAAGTCAGGAAAGGAAAGGCATAAGAATTACAATCAATTAAAATTCTTTATTGCGAAATATAAAACATTGCGGTTGATAATGTTCATGCATTCATTTTTTTTTATTTTTTTTTTTTTTTTTTTTTTTTGCCTATGGAACAAATCCATGTTTTTTTAACATTTAGAAAAAATATAGATGGCCAACGAATATTGAAATGGATAAGAGAAAAAAAGTGAAGATACTGCTTTCTGAATATGCCAACAAAAATGATGCCAATATCTTGAGCCCATAAATCATTCTGTCATTGATGTCGGGATTTATACTCGTAATCAATAACTCCGTTTTCCCTAGTTCTTTAAATCTATTTGCTTTTCTTCTTCGTAAGATAAAAATCAAAGGCTAAGCTAATCTTCGTAAATATATAGGTGCCATCTGTATTGTGACGGTTAACAAGTCAGTCAAATACATTTAGCCAACTCTCTCCACCACTGACACTGGATCAATTGGTCCTGTCGGCTATGGCTGCAGAATACATCGACTGTATCTCTACAGAGGGGTAAAACTCCCTCAATTAGTGCTCTGTATGTTATACAAAATAATCTGATAGTGAGGCTTCAGTGATGCTGGAGATTTAGGGAATACGGAGTACCCCATCATTGACATTACTCCCATGTCCGCTATGGCCTGGAGAGGTAGCACCTGATAGGGTCCTATCTATGGATCAAATAAAACTCAATTGTGTACTTATACTAAACTGAATTGTTTGAAATAGAACTGTTTGATGTATAAAAATGTATTTAGCTTTAAATAACCTACAATGGTTAATATGCCATAAAACCAAACCAAACAAACAAAGTAGATCAATTTTTAGGCAGAGTAAAGCTGGTTTGAATTCAGTTTTCCTTCTCCTTGACTAGTTACCTAAACAAGGCTAAAAATATCCCAGTTTGTTTTACTTTGTTAGTGTAAGGATTTTGATTTTCACAAAACGCCCCATTTGTGTGACCTTGTGTCAAATGAAGTTAAACATCGTTAATTCTTGTTGGCTTGTTGAGATAATT